>JACATO010000104.1:40000-140794 GCA_018389105.1 Nautilus pompilius
GTTAACTGCACAATGTTGTCCATAAACACGGTTTTCCAACGACGACACCAGAAATAGAATATTGATGGAATTTTCCTTCTTTTTTTTTTAAATTCAGGACTTAAACTTGCCGGAAATTAATATGCTATATGCAGAAATGTAAATTGAATAAAAATCATATTAGTGTTATCCTTTTTAAACTCGGAGATCCAGACGATCTTCGAGTAAAATGATGTCATCGATTAGGCTTAAGTTTTCATTAGCAAAAAAAATCAATTTTAAAGTAATTTTCTTTTATGAGAAAACGCATTTAGAAATGAAACAAAATTATAATTCGTTCAGTGCTACAAATTTTATATTCTTCTGTGTTAATTTCTTTTCTTTTTTTTAAAAAAAAATCAGCTTTTTACTTAAATACTGGGTAAGTTTTAAGTTTGCATTTAAAGGGAAAACCGTTGGAATCTGTTTATTCGAATCTTCGTTTAGGGAAAGCAAACACTGGTTGTTAAGGGTTCGATCACCAAAATACTTATTCGCTCGGGCTTTCGCTGAGATAATAGCAAAATCGAGTCTTCACTAAGCAAGAAAACTCAATAAATCTTTATTAAGGATAAAACGCGGTCCATATGTCAACAGCGGCTTAGTTAATTAGTGGTCTTCAGTGATTAGAAATCGCATCATTGTCTTGCTTCCAGTAAAAATGCATTTGAGCCTAAACTGTGCAAAAATTCAACTAATTTGAGTTTCTGATCATTTAAATAAAGTTTTCATCAAAAAGGAAAATGCAGGGACCCCAATGAGAGAATTCCCCGAGTCTAAATCGTTAAAGAAAAAAGCTGAGTTAATTAGTTTTAACTGATCAGAACCTCCAGCTCTTCTGAGTTCTCGGCAAACAAACACCGATTTCCAGCGCACGCTAAAAGGAAAACAGTATTAATTTGAGTCTTCGCTCAGTTAAATCAAACGAAAGCGAAATTTCCATAAAGGGAAGAAGAAGAAGAAGAAGAAATAGCAGCACTTCTAGTAAAAGACAGCATAATTGTAAGCAGGTTCTCCCCGAAAATATTTTTTTTGACTTACAACTGGTAGAGTTTGCTGCAGGGTGGAGAAGCTTAGGGAGCCGAGTTTCTCGGGATGTCAACCTGTAGGGAAAACAACAGGGAATCTTTGATGTCTCCGCCGTGTTTCTTCTCTGCAGGATGTTTGACGGGGCCACCAACAAAGAGCAAATATTCGGGGGGGAAGGGCAAAAAACAAAAGAGAAAGCGTCGGCTGGCTGTGTGCGCTGGAGTCACGTTCAAATATTTTGTTTCTTAGAAGCAATCTCCTGGTTCCTGTGTTTTTAGCCTGACGAGGTGGTGCCGATGGATTGGCAGACACACATTAACGGCCCCAGCTGCAGTCTCCCTGCCCAGAGCTCGCTCTGCACCGCGTAGCCTTGACGGTGTTCCAAGTCAAATATTGACGGAGGTATTTTAAGGGCGCTCCGAAAATGGCTTTATTTGTCTTTTACCTAATGTCCTTCCGTAAAATAAACGAGTTAGGTAACTTCGCGTGATGGCAGACACCGACTTTTGGAATTAAAAACAAATGTTACTGAGTTTTAATTAAAAACTTCATCGAGGTTGGCGGCGAGAGGAGGGGGCACTTTGGCTTGATGCACGAAGAAACAAAGAATTTGAAACCGATTTCTTTTAGTATGGTAGCAGCCAAAGCCCAGAGAAACGGCGTACAGAATATAAGCCTTGCCAGAAACAAGTGGCGTAATTTCACAGAAAACCGCAGAGGCAACCACGTGTCTGTTGACGATCGGGGGAAGCCCGTTGGCGCAAAGCATTTCATCTTGAATGGCCGACATAACGATCCCGAGACTAATCTCTACGTAATACGTACACGGTATTTGCTTTCTTTCACAGGTCACATCGTGTGAATTCCGTGTGTAGATAGATCCGTACTGGTTTTAGCTGTTTATTTCGGCAATTGAAGCTGTGGAGACTCGATATGCCGTTCAGTGGTGAGTGTACCATCCGGAAAACGACCTCCGAGGGATTCATTCTGAATTTTATGAAATTATTCATAAGTGCATCATTTGATAAATAGTCCATCTACAATATTATGCAGTATCACGAGCTGAAGAACGTCTTGTGATAGAAGCTACGACATAAAGTTATTGCAAGTCGTTTCTTAAATGTATACACTCTGAGACAGTCAAGGGTTAATGTGCACGTAGTTATATACAGGATAAACTGATAATATTCCATACATGGTATGCTTCATCGATAAGTCTACGATTGTCGTAGCCAGAGTACACAAGATGAAAACGTTTTTAATTGATCAGAATACATTATCTAAGGTCCAGCTTTATCATTAACTGCTGTGCCACGATGAATTTTACTCATCATTAATAAGCCTGCAGATACGACATTTTTCTTAAATACTTTTAGAATCTATTCTAGTTACGTTCGTATGTTTAAGTTACCGCTTTTCTATTTTCTATGTTGATTTCACGTATGAAATTAGAGTCATGCTATCTGTTCGTTCACAAGAAAATCGAACTTATTTCCACCTTGCGTTAACTGAAGGTTTAGGTTTGAAGGTAGTAATAAAAATAGTTAGTTTGCTCTCTAGCGGTAGCCCAGAGGCAGGATAATGGACTCTTAAGGTTGACAGTCCGAGCCCGAATTCCTGTCGGAACTGGAGCGGTTTCGTTCACTTCGCGAACATGGCGAGTTCCAGTTTTGACTTTCTGAATTTTTAACCCCCGCCAGTCGTCTTACATATGCCCGCCACTAGAAACAAAAAGGGAGGGCGGGGAAAATAGCATGGATGGATGGTGCGATGCGAACCACTATAAAGAAATCTTGCGGGAATTCTGCCGTCGAAGAAACATCGTTAGCAGCACCATCTTCTGTCGCGAAGAACGACAAGTCTGGTATAATTTACCAATTTCTGGCATTCTTAGGGAATTACTAAACTGTTGTATTTAGCCTGGCTACTAGCTTCCCGATATAATTTTCGTTGAGATGCATCAAGCAGCTCGTGTCCCGCCCCTAATTTTATATATTAAATCCAGAATTAGACTGATTATATTGCATTTTAAATAAGCTTCCATCTTTAATTTCTTTTTACCCCCTCAAAATTTTGCCTTTTTCCCCATCTAACTTTACAATAATTTGGCACCTAGAATATTACACAAATGAAGGAATAAAGATTTTCCCTTTTCCACAATTTTGAATCTTCTTTCTGTTGTCTTTTTCTGGCGAAATTTCAATGAGGAAAAGTGGTTAAGGGAGGCTAATTAACTTATTAAAATTAAGATAAGTTAATGGCGAATTATCGATTAAATAATCTAATCGTGAATTAAAAATCCGTAATTGAATGCGAAAAATTGTAATAACACTATAAATAATGATGTGTATCGAATAAAATAAGAGATGGAAATAAATGTAAAAATCATCGGAAATTTAAAAAATAAGAAATGGAAAATTTTTCATGAGTAGCAAATAAAGTGGGGCAGGGCCCTTAGATTTCGTGAATATCTGGACCATCATCCCTGCTTTTCATACAACGGCGAAAACTAGGAAAAAACAAGAATTGGCGTTACAGTATGACAATCCGTGTAAACGTGTCCTTTAATTCGTCAGTAAATATCACGTGAAAGTGGCAGTAATCGCCACGTTTACCGAGCTAGTGGTTGCAGTCAGAAGCAAGAATTTCTTTAATACTCTGGTAGAGTGCAGCACGTAACTCTTAAAGGACCAAGGGTGGATACATATATCAGGGTTATTCATTACACAACATAGTGCTGTAATCTGGCTGACGATAATGGATACTTGGCAGTCTGTCTGATAAAACATGGCGGTAGTTTAGGTGACGTGGGTGCGATGATTGTAGAAACGTATAATTAATCCGCTTGAAGCGGTAGGATCCGTCGGTGAGGAGCCTAAGACCGGCGCATACATAGATACGAACGATAGCCGGGGATCTAATGACGAACACCCGTGAGAAAAGAACTGAAACGATTTCTGGGAGAAAACTGACGCCACAACGCTAAAATATCGGTCTCCCCACTTATCTAATTGTTAACTCGTTTCTTAAAATGAAATTAGGCACACACACACAAAGGAAATAAAGACAATGTTTTTATAGCATCTTTTGGAAAAGCGGTTCCGGTTATATTTAGCAGACACCTTTCTTTGAGATCCGTCGTGAACACTTAAGCGTCGTCGCGCTTCCATCTGGCTGTTATCCATTTAGCTAAGGTAAGAGAAACGATTCTTTGAAGGTTCGACTGAAAAGGGGAAGACGATCCCAATGGCTTCGCCGATGCTGTGAGGAAGCACGCAGTCTTTTTCTCTTTTTTTTCCGGTTAGTTAATGTATAAGCCGCAGCCCTGAAGATGTAAGAATTCGAATAAAGCACGCAGCTATTCCAGACATTTGTAGATTCGGATAGGGACAATCGTGGCAGCATCTTAACAACGCGAACCAACTGGAAGAAACCCTTTAATTAAGGTTCGCCTAACTTATTTTTGCATCAGAAACCTATCTTGCTTTATTAACAGATAGAAATGTGTGTTTTTCTCCTATTATAGCTGCTCCAGTATCCGCATTAATGATTATTATTTAAAATAGCGGATACAGAAGAAATCTTATCAAGCAAGTGTTGGACAAAATTTAATAGCTTTTAAGAAACACGCAACACGACTCCCTTTAAAATCTACAGCGCTACCTACTTTTCCATGCTACAACAGGTGCTTCATTTTTCATTACAGTTTGCGAATATTTATATACCGTTCATGTGCTTAAACAGAAGGCTGTTATTTACAGAAGAATACAAGCAAGTCATCACACGTCAGAAACAGTTTAACCCACTTTTATACCCCCTTTTTTGGACAATAATCCGAAACAGAAGTAAGTTTGTAAAAGACATTATAACGTAGGCTTGAGGACAGGTTTTTCTTAAAGGGCAAGATGACAATATCGCTCTGAGTTCGCTTTTAGAAACAAGACTTTAAAGTCAGAGCCGCGTTTCGTTTAATATTTACCAATTTGTTCGTTTTAAATACTCAGTTCTGCCTAAAAATTACATCTTTCATATATTCCCAGCTTCTTTTTTTTTCCTTCGAAACTATTCACTGTAATCAATATTTTAGAATTGATAGACAAACTGTGTCTTAAAGTCATGCTAGATGCCCATTCTGTGCCAAGTGGAATTCGGTTTGTGAGTTTCTGGTGTTTTGTTATTTTACCGTATAATGATAAATACGTTTCAGCTTTAATAAGGGAGATGGCGCGAACTGTCTGACGAGAAGTACGGTGTCGTAACAGCGCCATGAATTATATTATAGGTGTCTGTTATGCGTCAATGCGTAAGGACTGGAGTCTGTCCCGCAGGGTAGTTAATCTCATCGACAAAGCCGCTTGACCGATGCACCACGCAGTAGTTAGTCGCTCGCCATATATTGATGCAAACCGTCTATTTTGCTCATGTAACTCAGACGCTAAAGACAACATGTAAAGTTAATAAACAAAAAAAAAAAAAAATATCTGCTGTCGTTCCTATTCCGACACGAGATTAGTTAGCTTCAAAGAAACGCGGTGTTTAAAGATGAGATTGCAATTAATGTAAATTCTCCCCCGCTCAGCTGCGTTGTGTACAGATAAATATTGCCAATTTATATATCATATATTAAAGAATTACGCGCAGTATCTACCATGCGGCAGTCATGTGCGTTACGCCCAATGTTCTATCAGCTAGCCATGAAGTCCCGAAACTGCGCTTAATGAACGGGAACTAACATACGCCCAATGTCCTATCAGCTAGCCATGAAGTCCTGAAACTGCGCATAATACACGGGGAAACTAACATACGCCCAATATCATATCAGCTAGCCATTAAGTCCTGAAACTGCGCATAATACACGGGGAAACTAACATACGCCCAATATCATATCAGCTAGCCATTAAGTCCTGAAACTGCGCATAATACACGGGGAAACTAACATACGCCCAATATCATATCAGCTAGCCATGAAGCCCTGAAACTGCGCATAATACACGGGGAAACTAACATTCAGAAAGAGAGAGCAAAAAGCATGACAGGATACCGGAAGTTTTGTAGATCCACCGTAATTTTGTGCTGGAACCAAAATGCGTGGTCTCAGACCTTAATATCAAATTTCAATTTGTCGAGACGTAAGTTATTTTCTGCGGGAAACGTTTTTTTAGTTGGTTTCAAAAACACTGACAGTAATAAACCGACTTTTGCCAGTGGTCTCATGCTAAAGACAACTAGCACAGATAGAGGCTGCCTGTGTGACCACTTATCGTTCACTTCCTATCAACAAGAACGTCCCGGTTACGCCCAGTTCGCTTTAAATAATCTTTAGAATTCCGACTTATTTCGGGTTTCCACAGAGATCCGATTGCAGTGTGGTTTGCTTGATGTCTAGTTTCGAAATATAATAGCGGTCTATCTTTTCTTACCAAAACTCTTTCTGTCTGTACTGCCTTTCGCTAATTTCCTTTCGTACGTTTCTTTTTCTCCCCACCCCCTATTTAGATTACCTTTCTTTGTTTAGTTTGCTATAAGCACTACCGAAACTGACAGGATGCCAGTACACCATTCATGGGATCTCCAGGATTAAGCACCACTTATCGGTTCGCCTTATTGACAGATTTGTTAATGCCACTATTAGCAACTAGAACTGGTACCGTTTTTCAGTAGACTTTTCTCAACACAAAAAAAAAAATTCCCAAAACTCAGATAAATAAAATTACCGCTATTAAATCTCCTGCCAAGTTTCCCGAAGTAATGGAAACAAACCCGGCTAATTCTAAATAGTTTGGAGAAATATGTCTTATTTAATTTTAACTATTAGCTTTATTGTTTATATCAGATTTTTTCGACGAGGCATTTCTCGCAACAGTATATTTTTTTTTATTGGAAACCAAAGTAAAACCAAATTTACATTTAGACTTCGATTTAAAACCATTCATTGATCTTTGTTAAATAAGAGATCATTGCCTTTTATTTATGGATTTTGACATCATCCACCATCGACTCGACATTCTAAGAACTTGTTCACTTTATCTTAAATCCGTCTCTCTCTCTCTCTCTCTCTCTCTCTCTCTCTCTCTCTCTCTCTCTCTCTCTCTCTCTCTCTCTCTCTCTCTCTCTCTCTCTCTTTTTTTTTTTTCGTTAATTTTTTCGATTTCGTAAGTTTGTTTTTTCTTCTCCTTTCCAGTTGCATTTACAAGTTGATCTTGAATTACTCATACAGATTTTTAAAAGTGCAGACAGGATACCTTCCTCGGCTAGAACGTGAGATCGAGCTCGGTTATTTAAAGCTGGGCCTCCGATCGTCTTAGGCGGTGTCGTCGTGAGAAATCCCCGCTTTGCTTCACTAAATTATCAACGACATTTATTAAAACCGCACACCGACATCCGCGTGACGTATTCTCAATAAAGCCTCCATGAAAAGGCATAATAAAAAAAAAACAGAAAATTTAAAATAATATAATAGAACTTTCACTACTCCTCGATATGTAATATATCGCAAAATTTTATCTTATATCCGTAACTCTTAGCAATAAAGTTCCATTTGAATTCAGGGTCTTCTCTGTAAGCTTTCAACGAATGACGTCATATTTATTTTATAATTACATGAAGGTAAAAAGTATCTAACAGATATCTGAATCTTTGTATGAATAAGCAAATTTAAATTATCTCATAACTCCAAATATATATATATATATAATGATAACTTGCCTTCGTCTTTAATTTAAGAGAATTTCAGTAGTTTTGTTTGTAAACTTTGATGTTGTCCATTCATATGTAGACGACATCAGTAACATTTCTGTAAACGAACGACACAATAAACCTTTGTTGCATAGCTGTTTATGATTTCTATGCGTACATCTTATGTTACCACTTAATTGCACACAATAATTCGAATATTCTCAAAGTTTGCCTAAAATATTTATTAAAATTAAATATTGCAATTTTAGGAAGTAAAAACAACAGGAAATATAAATGAATATATCTGACCAAAATTTAGAGATTAAATCTGATTTGTAAACAACCTAAAAGAAACCTAGAACCCCAATTATCTCCAGCCTGCTGTTAAGTTTGGAGGCGGCAGCGTCATAGTGTGGAAGGCAATCTAACCAAGCAAACATCCATTATTGTTGTTTGTCGTAGGACGTCTTTATTCCTCCCACTGCATTGCCGTTGTAAGAATACACCGAAGATTGTACCAGCAGGGCGCACAATGAGATTCGGCGACCGTAATTTTCAGGAGCACCTGTCGGAGAAAATCTGCATCACCAGCGTAACGCAGACCGTCAGCACCGCGCTAGTATGAGGGAATTAGAGGAATCCCTCACACGGCTACAGGAAAGAGTGGTCAGACAATAATCAGAAAATCTCTTTGACTAATTTGCCAAACGGGGCAGATGTTTTACTTTCTACGAAAGGTGACCGGACTAAGTACTAACATAAAGAACTGCACCCGACTGGTCTGTCTATGCTAACCATTCGGGTGGGGAAATCATCATAACCTCCTCCCACCCACTAACTTCTTGTTTCTCCAGCCCCCATTTTACACTTTGATTCGGTTTAGTCGAAGATATAGTTGTCCTGAGAACAACAGGTCTTTAGGTCTTTATGGTTTCTACCTTTACCAGGGACGATATAAGAAAATATGTGAAACTCTGTTGGGGGGGGAGGGGTTAACAACCTTGAAATAACAGCAACCCGACAAAAAAGAGAGAAAAAGGCTTCGCGAATCTATGCTCTTTTGTGCGGTGTTTATGCGAGATTAGACACGAAAGACTATATATCTCACGTAGAGACATTGTTAACCCTCTGCATGCCACCCGGGGTACACCTGTACCTCACCAACCCTCAAATCGGTAATACTCGGTACAGGTTGAAGCAACAGGGGCTGTGACCCACAGTAGCTTCCTCATCAGTATAATAACCCCTCGTGACTGGCTCCCACTCCAGGTTCTTTGGATTGCGGGCGTTGAGGAGTATAAATAAGGCAGAATAAGGCCCCGGTTTTACTGCGGCATTAAGGAAGTCAGTAAACACCCCGTTTCCGGTGATGCCTTGTATTTCCCCACCACAGGATTGTCGTCGGTATGAAAACGCTTTTATACGCGATCTGATATAGAACCGAATCCCGCTCCTGTCTCCGTCTGTTAGCTGCGAGGCGGTTCTCGGTTCACCGAACATCTCGACACCCGCTGTTAACCACCCGACCCCTTGTTTATCAAAAATCGCCTCACCTATCGCCGATGGAGAAACGACGACAACACAAACAGGGAGGATGGGAATTGAACACTATTCGAAAACCAGGCCACAGACACAACTCGCCCCCCCCCCAATCACCAGAAGATGCGCCACGTTTGCCAGCCCGCCCTCGCGTCTGGTTAGTGTCAGCTCTTCCCAATTCATCTCATCCGCTTCATGGCACAATGGCGCTTCCCCCGGATAGCGCCGGCTATATTCCGCTAACCAAATAGATTCGAGCAGTTGGATGCCAAGGTTTTTAAAACCACTGGCGCCCGACCAATTTCTGAGTTGGGATTGGAGTGGAGAATTGGAACCGCGTGTTCCGCGACAGAACGACCGAGCGATTCATCGATTTGCATCCCTAGACAACAACAACAACAACAACAACAACAACAATAATAATAATAATAATAATAATAATAATAATAATAATAATAATAATAATAATAATAATAATAATAATAATAATAATAATAATAACATTTTGAAAATACTTGTAAAGCCTCGCAATTTTAAGTGCAAAGTGCAAAGTCATTACAATATATTTAAACACCCATAATGTCGATATTGCAATTGCAAATATAAATGACATATAAACGAATCTATCGTCGTTAGTATTTGCGCTGAGATCGAACATCGATCTGTCCGCTCTGTTCTGTTATTTTATCTGTTTTTCTTTTCTATTTTTTTAAAAAAAAAACTTACCACTGGTTGTAAAGACTGGTGTTCAAATTCCACTGATTTAGTGCAAAAAAGGAGCTTAATTTAAATATACATACTCTATAGCCATCGGCTTAAAGTCTTGTATTACCCTAATATTTTCACATTTTGCTTGGTAATGCTGAATTAACCCTGCTTAATTTGCATAATAATGTAACGTTAACGGATTGAATTGCATTTTCCTTTGCAGTTTTCCATACACTACTGGAAAAATTCACAAAACTGAAAAATGTGGAAATCAATATACATATACAGTATTTCAGAAAAGACTTTATAAATTATGAGAAATATGACTCCAATCGAAGTGATCATGGGTACAATGTCAAGGTATGAATATGATTTGGACATAGATTTTTTTTAAATTTCTAGAGTGATGCAAAACTTTTGGCCATCGCGGTATAACTATTGATTTCACGGTGTACAAATATAATGTTTCCAAATACTATATAGTTGTTGTTCCTTGAGTGCATTCCGTATGGAGGAAATTTTGATAAATCGAGCATTATCATAAGAATACTATTCAATTGCGTAAACTTCTACTTGACTATCAGCCAAACATACGTCCATTATTCCGTGTTTTTATCAGTAAGTCCTATCATGCTAGAAGTGACATTGAGCTTTTGGAAGTTTTAGATGATTTACGAATCGCGAACTGAGTAGACAGAAAGATAAGGAAAGAGATTACTTGAGCGGACGCCAATGCCTTCCGGGAAACACCCCGTTGTTAATCACTGGACTTATCAAAAGGTCAAAAGTTACGGAATGTGATAAAGATAAGAGCAAGAGTAACTTCCGGTTATGTTTAAAGACTGTATTCGTGCACACACACACATTCTCTCTCTCTCTGTACTGATATCATCATCATCATCATCTCCTCTCTCTCTCTCTCTCTCTCTCTCTCTCTCTCTCATCTCTTCTCTCTCTCTCTCTCTCCTCTCCTCTCTCTCTGTATGATATTATCGTCATCGTCATCATCATCTCTCTCTCTCTCTCTCTGTACTGATATTATCGTGACTCATCATCATCATCATCATCATCTCTCTCTCTCTCTCTCTCTGTACTGATATTATCGTGATCATCATCATCATCATCATCCTCTCTCTCTTCTCTCTCTCTCTCTCTCTCTCTCTCTCTCTCAGAGCGTATAACGAGTCTGCTTACCGGGGAAGACGATTACTAGTGCAGCTCGGATGCCAGAACCGCATGACATTTGAAAGAAGATTCCACAAGGTTTCACGCTCGACCGAAACCGCAAAAGTTAAAAGTCTTCGTCTTTAACCTCAGGAGATCGGGCCGCCCATTCAATGTGAATGATGAGCATCGTTAGAAATTCCAAAATACTCAATAAATACACTTTTTCAGGTATATTTTATATTTACTAGGCGTGTCCAATCGTGTTTCCACTACAGAGTACACGTAATTAATTTAGTTTTCTGTATTATCCACCGACATACCTTACCCCTGATTTTATATATAAAAGATTTTAAACTGTTAATATCGGAATATAAACAGGGCGAGCGGTCTTTTATTGCTGGCATTGTCTTGTACTTTAAAAAAAGACCTTAAATGTTTTCTTTTCTCGTTGCTTACCGTTGTCTTCAGTTGTTTTTTTAAAAACGTTTTAGTAAAATCTAGAAAACCAATCAAATATTTCGCTCAAATTAAAAATTATTAAAACCTCTAACGTTTTTTTAAAGTAAATTTCACAAAGATTTTGTTCGAATTAGTTCATGAATATGATCAGGATTGAAAATTTCGAGCATTTCCAATATAAACCGCATATATAACTGAATTAGAGCTGAACTAGTTACAACAAACGTTTTTTTATTCGCTCTTTGTTAATTAATTTGCTTAATCTACAATACTGCTTTCATTTTATTTAAAAACACCTAAAATGAAAGAGAAATATTGTGGAAGCTAAAATCGAAATCTGAAATACGGGAGAGACTGTGTTTGTAAACTTAGATATTATTATCGGTTACAGAAGTGGCTAGAATTTATTTGGTTAACTCTGTATTCACAGATTCCTGTCAGGAAGCATTTTATACGTCGAAGACATTCTTAGTGTCAATTATACATTGTACATTATTCTAATTGCTTGTTGAAAAAGCTAATGAAAATGCCAGGTGAAGTTTTGTTTTCCTTACGTTCGCATCCGTTGTGCATCGTGTGATATCTCATGTTATTAAATTCACAATTACATTTTAAATATCCGAAAAAGCCAAAAAAAAAAAAAAAAAATTTGCTACCAACAAATGGGACTTGGACTTCGGCTATGGAGTGCGTAGCCTTTCCATTATATTGAAAAACGTGATTTATTACAAGACAATAGCAGAACTATGCTAGCCTTTGCCAATGTCCTGCTACGTAACAGACAACAACAACTATAAAGAATATCTAAAATGTAAGCGATCGCTTATTCACTATTGTGGAAACGACTAGTATTTACGTCTCTGTTCATTCCCGGTGCCCTACAGAAGACTTTTGTTCCCACCGACGCAGATCTAAAGATATCCTTTCACTCTGCCCCACTCCCAGCCTGTTCTTCCACTTCTCCGTTCGGTGGTTATCCCTGAAGAGAACCAATCTATGCAGGAGCAGAGTTTCTTCGTGTTCTTGAGGTTTCTCTGGGCTTTGCTGAAAAATTTCAGATCCCTTTCCTTACTCGGCTGGCAATCTTTCATCTCAAGGGAAAATATAACGTTTGCCACAATTCCGAATTCTTCATACAGCGCATCCATGCCAGTCTCTCTAAGATTTTACGCCTGAACTCCATCGCATAATCCTTCCGAAGGACCAGCATCTGCAAGAGCTGGTTTGGACACTTAGTCGAGAAAGCTGCTTTCAGAGAGGTCAGACCTGTCACTCAAGTACTTCTTGGTTCTCTCAAAAAAAATTTTTAAAAAGGCAGTCACATTCGGGATCGTGTTAATTACTTCCCTCTGGCATTCACACCAAACCCAGAAATCTTATCTCGAACCCTTCTTTACAGTTTCCCGTTGATGTCAGTGATGAGCTCATACAGCACGACGACGCTGAACGACTTGGCCTTTAACGCTTCGATACAGCCTGCAAATAGTTTCAGGGCCTGGCTGAGAAAGAGAAAGTAAGGCTCAGCCACATCGCTGGCGATCCCCTCGTCGCCGAAGCATTTCCATAGTATTTTGGAGCGTTCTTCCCCACTAAACTCTGAAGGTAGCTCGCCAGAGGTTCCCAGCATTTAAACCATCGGTCAATAAGGAACAACCGCCCGGTCACTACGCGCACTAGATTTTACTCTTCCGCTTAACAAAGTCACAAAACGTCTCCGACTGGAAGAAATGCTAAAGTGAGCATATACCTCGAGAATAAAGCCTTCTGCATCAACATCAAAGTTTCCGACAGCGTACTTTGTTGCACTGACCAGAAAGTTGGCCGAAACAAGGCCCTTTTAAGTTTTTTTTTATGAACACTGTTGTGTGTTCGTAGTTAAACACTTATGTTATCAGCTGAATACGGGGCTGATCTCGCCAGGCTGGGATCAAAGGATCTGATTTTGGATAATATTTCTGTTGCGATTGCTTTCGAGGTTTCCTGGCTGTCACTACAAAAATCCAAAAGTACATACTGGATCCTCTTCTTAAAATTAAGCTAAGGGGAAACACTTCGTTGCATCCTTGTTTGGAGCATCATTTGCCAAAGAAAAACACAAGCTAATTTGCTCTAATGTAATCCAAATGCTTGTGGACAGGAAATGGTGCTAGAACAGTCTCTCTCTCAGCGCTGTCGCCTTTGTTTTCCCATATGTCAGGTCTTTCGCCACACTGGAGTCAGTGTAGATTTCTTTATCAACTTTTACGCTGCAGTCCAACCTTCTATAAGACCGGTGGTGCTTTATGACAACGGCTGACCACAAAGTTCAGCAGTGGTCACTTTATTGTTTGGAGGTGAGTCAGACGATTTAAAGAAAGAGCACAATGACTATGTACCTGCACTTTGCGTGTTCAGCTTGTGCTTTTCTGACAAGACCTGCTGATTTACATCTCCCTTTCCTCGGTGGCTGACATTGATATTACATTGGCAGAAGTGGAAGAATAACCTCGGAATTTTGTGTTTACCCGAAAATTAAATCCATCCCATGTATTTTTGGAGCCACCTGATTGGTTAGATTATTAGCCAATGAAGACAAGCAATACAGCGTTTAGTTCGTGGTTCTGAGAAGATGAGCGTCTCAGAAGTTTCAGAATAAACCGGAGATAAAGGCGTCCGATGACGTATCAGTTCCGGAAAGGTGACGTGGCAACTGCAGACCGGACGAATGGCCACCGTAGGCCGTTTTGTAATAGCATCGGAAAACGGCGGAAATATTATCAGCGTCCTGGAAGAAGGGATGATATAACAGCGGCACAAAAGAGCGAGCGTAATGATTTATCAGCGTGAGGAAAGGGTTAATCGTGGAGTAAAGTAAATGTAGCGAGTTGCCTAATCACCAGAAACTAAACACATGCTATCCCGGCTCTCAGACTCCAGAATAAAAGTAAAAAAAAAACCAACAAAAAATAAATAAAAGATATACTTTAAATAAACTTAACTATAGTAGTGAGTTATAGGTAGGTATCTTTTTAAAAGTATAACATGTACTTAAGCCAGAGATGATAGAATTCTGTACATTTGATCAAAGGGAATGCCATTGCAGCAGCATCAGAATTCAAAGCAGACGATTTTTGCCATTCGGGTTTTCTGATAAGACGAAAAGGAAATTTATTTTTCGTATGCATAAACTTACTCTAAGAAAAAATACAGCGATTTCTACGTGGAGAGAAACCCCTTTGCCGAGTCAAATCTAAACGCTAATTCAAGTCACGCCGCACATCGGCGTGTCAGATGGACACGGTCTCGCGAGGTTCACGAACTTTTCGTGGTTTGTAAATGTAATCTTCTTGAGAAGTTTGTGGTTTGTTTTTTTTTTTGTTGTTGTTAAATTTTCTCTCTACACCAGTTCAGGTGTCAGTGATTCGCCGGTGATTCTGTTGTTGTATTATTTTTTTTTGGTATCTTGCTGGAGGCTCACCGGTTGCTAAAACTAACGCTTTTAGCGCTACCTTTCCTTCTACTCAACGAATTATCACGGAATACTCATCAAGAATAACGACGACAAACAGGCTTTCCGTGAGACTTGTCTGCAGATAGGCAAGTAGATCGATAAACGCAATTCATTTGATTTGCAATCAGCTGACACCTGAAACTTCCATGGCTCGGAATAATTCTGATTCACGACTTTCGCGACCTTTATTAAGAACTCGTGAGCAGCCGGGCTGTGCCGGGACATTGGAGAGCATTAGGTAGCCGTAAATGATATGAATGACTCCATTTGACTTTTGAATACCAGGGCTTGTTTAAAGTAAGAATTACACACAGAACTTTGCCGCTTTTATTCTCAAATGTTTTACAGTTGGAGAAGCGAGGGTAGAAAATTTAGCGATAGTCAGGCAGCCAGTTGAGTCAGTAATATGGTTTCTTCTCCTTCTGTGTCGTTTACTTGAGTTCTCTCGTGGTCACACCCATCCTGCTTTTAATTATCATGTTACCAAAGGGTCCCCCTAATTTCTTTTTTTTGGGGGGACTCTAAAACCTAAAAATAAGTGTGAGATTGTTTAA
The DNA here is from genome assembly GCA_018389105.1 of Nautilus pompilius. Taxonomy (NCBI): domain Eukaryota; kingdom Metazoa; phylum Mollusca; class Cephalopoda; order Nautilida; family Nautilidae; genus Nautilus; species Nautilus pompilius. The sequence goes on from JACATO010000104.1 coordinate 55,640, forward strand.
GGTAAGAAACTCCTGACATCTACTTATTTCTACAGCGAGCTCTCCATACGCTGACTTACCAGATAATTCACCCCAGCTTCTGGCGTCAAATATTTTGGTCACAGCGCCACCTGGGGGCGGGGGGGTTGCCAAACACCTGAATCTGAGAAAAACCCTGCTGTCCGGTGTCATCTAGCTCCGCTAAATCGCGGCACTGGTATTTAAATATTAATATTTAAGAGTGAAGTGAAACAACCTTTTTAATAAGAACTTTTTCCCAACGAAGTAAATCTTACAAATGCCTGTTTTAACGTACTTCTATGTGTCAGAAGTAGTTGGATATTGATAACTTATAAAGTACATAATTCAAACAGAGATTATGAATAAGAACCATTTGTCTTACGTATTTAAAAACACAACGGGAATGCTTTTTGAAGACGTATAATCTGTCACGTCAAGTAGATAAATATGATTATTTCTTTGGAAAAAAAAACGGTTACAAAGCCTAAATTTAATCAAAATGTAATTTTTCAGTAAAAGCTAAATGTAAGTAATACGACTATTTAAAAGATTCCACAAATTAAGTAAAACATTTTTTTTGTCTTTTCACACACGTGAGCCTATTTTAAGAGAGATTGATTGCATTTCAACAAACCGGATGGCAGTACGCCTACGGAATGAGCCATCAACATTGAATAGATCTCTTTGACCAATTAGCAGCCTTCACTCAGCATTTATTTTAAAAACTTTGTAGAAATGCCAAAAAGATTGATATGACACTCAAGTATCATGTATGGGCTAAAATATATCTTGATGAGAAAATTTCAGTAGCTGCCATCCAAAGATTGATTTGACTTGTGTCTGTATACTGAGACGATCTTTCTCCGATAAATTAAGAATTTATCCAATCTGATACATCTCTCTCTCTCTCTCTCTCTCTCTCTCTCTCTCTCTCTCTCTCTACTGACATCATCTCTCTCTCTCTCTCTCTCTCTCTCTCTCTCTCTCTCTCTCTCTCCTCCCCATCTCTCTCTCTTCTCTCTCTCTCTCGTCGATCTGTCTTATACATTTTATTTACGATTTAACTTCGGTGTAATTCGAATGCAATAAAATTTGTAATTTAACAGATTTGATTTTATAGACTCGTTTATCTGGCATGGAGAACATATAATTATATAAATAACCAATATGCATAAATAAATATAGGAATAAATTTTCGAAGAGTCAACCCCACCCCCGGAGAAAATTTATTCGTAAAATTAACTTGAAAATACATTTATTTTGTGAAATCTAAAGAATTTAAGCAAATCACTTTTCGAACTCTCGTAGTTTATTTGGTTTCAACGCTTACGACCCCTTCTAACGTAAATGCAAATAAATATTATTTAAGATGGGCATTAATCATCTTTTTGGGGGGGTGGTGTGGTGTAATTGCTATGGCCTGTTTGTTAAGTTTGCATGTGTATGTGGTGTAGCTGGGTCGGTTCCACGACCGGCCGCCTCAGCTGTTTATGAGTGAGGTCTTATTTCGACCTGTAGTATTCTTTTTTAGTGTTAGTGTACCTCATCCTAGCGAGAGCAGCGGGTTACGTCGGAGATACAAGATTGTGTCCGATACTCAGTACCGTTTTTTCGAAAAGAGTTTTTATTTGTTTTTTACCATATTATTAAGGAGAAGTCTTCGGAAATTCTTAGTCCTAAAATGGGGTAGTTTTTGGGTCATTCAAAACAGCTGAGAAGACAGTACGAAAGCCGAAAACTACTGGATGACCGAGCAGACTCATTTAAAAACTTGAGCACCGAATCACTCTGTGCCCTAGCTTCATTTAATTCTGTATTCTGCATGACACCAAAACGCGATCTTTCCCACTTTTATACTAAATATTAGCTGTTTATTTAATTAACTGCGAAACACGTGTTTCATTTGATTCGCTCACTTCCTGCATATACTTTTTAAATAACCTAATCTGGTGATCGCAACGATTCTTCAAAGGGGCACATGCCGACTAGATAAATGACTTAGCGATATTATGTATGGACGCCTTGCGTTTATAATTACTCTCCTCCTCCTCCGCAAGGGATTCAAGTCAACACTGTTTCCACGAATCCTGCCTTGACCCTTCGAGCAACAGTTTCCTCCAAGCTACACCGGGAAGCAATTTAAAATAAGCAAATCGATCACATATTATTGATTTGCACGCGTCGTTTGATTGGGAACGGTTTACCCCGTAAAATAATTATTTACCCTTTTTTTTTTTAAACAGAATATAATAAATTATATGCTGGATTCTTCAGAAACATTTTCATGTTGTATGTCCAACTGAACTCTTGAAAACCTTTTTTATTTCACATACGTGGTAAACGCCAACATTATACAGGCTGCATCGCCGCGACACTAACGGCATCACATCACCGAACAGCCAGGGGCGAGCACCGAGATACGCATCTATGATGGGAGGGGAAAACAAACTTTAATACATCTGCCAGGGGGGAAATGTTTATATTTATGGGAAAGGGAAAAGGGATAAAGAAAAAATGGCGGAACAGCATTCACCGAAATGGCAGAAGGGATATATTTTGATCTTTATTCAGATTTTAACCATTAAATATAGATTCTTTCTTTTTGGAATCGATCATTAAATAAATTATCATTATCATAAGAATAATAATTATTATTTAGGTTTTTCTATATGGACTTCACTTTATTGGACCTTGTTGGAGAGTACGTAGAAGACAGGAGACTGGAAACCAATCAGTTATCGATCTAACCGATAACAGCAAAATGCAACTTCATTATTTTAGACGCAGGCAAAACGTACTTCTTAATGCAACAGAAAAATTAAATTAAAATGCATTTTATTAAATAAAACCATCCAAAAACTGTATCTCTTTCAGACGAATGGTTATGCGTCACTATTGGCTTTGTCGTCGTTATCGTTATTTTAATCTGGTTTATCTCAAGTCAAATCAGGTCTCAAACACGTCTGGCCAGGTCCCGAGGACTGGTAATCGACTGGGCCGCCTTTGACGCGGTCTTTCTGTCGTGGCTTTTGTATGGATGGCGGGCGAACTATTAGCTAACCCATCTCCCGTAGATTCTTGCTCCATTAACACCGAACGCTGCTCAAAAAAAGAAAAGAAAAGAAAAAAAATATCTCCAAGGCAACATGAATTTTTAATGGTAAGCGCTGGGAGTCGGTTGCCTGGACGGTTGCTGTGACGGCACCTTTACGGTAATTAATTCGCGTGGCGAGCGGATCGGTGGGCCGACGGTTTCCATCTTCAGCGAAGTGCCGTGGTCAGCGGTACCGAGCTGCTCCGGTAACCGGCTTATCCACGTGGCCGCTAATGGGTGAAAAGATAGCCACGCCTCGCTGCTATTTATACGACGTCACTCGTGAACGGGATAGCAAACCGTCGGCCGGTGATGCGTGTTCGCCAGCGCAACATCCCGCTAGCATCATCAGTTCTGTAGATATATTTATCTGAAATCAGATCCAGTAATCAAGCTCAATCTATGCTAATCTTCTTTGACGCATAGGTATCTTAATACGACTTCAACATAAGAAGAAAACTGTCGGCAATAATGATTCTCCAGTGATGTAGCTGGTTTCGTAGGGGGAATAAATGGAGAATGGATGGCGGTAGCTTCCCGCTGATGGCTTGGCTCCCCCTCCATGTTCTGACTGACGGAAGTAGGGGGGTTAATACACCGCCGCAACCGCCATCTCGTGTCGCCTCTTGTAATTCGACAAAATGATTTATAACGTAACCCTTGTTTTAGTTAGTATTGGTCTCTATGGCTTCTCTCCTGTTTCCTTCTTCTTATTCTCGCGGCTCCCATCAGTGGGGTCACTCTAGTGCCGTGGGTATCGCCGCCTGATTCTTCCTTTTCCAGGTTCTGCGAATGGTTCCGAATGCGTAATGTGCAGAGTTTATCACCATGCCACCACTTGCCCTCATCCCACGATATTTTAACATAATCGCTGGGAGGTCCAAACGTTGAAAGATGAGGAGGCGCTCTCAAATTCTGTGACTAACGTTTTGGTTTCGTGCAGACAGCGTAAGCGAAGGTTGTGTACGGGGAAAACATAGCAAGAATATTCAAAGTCGCGTCAGCAGCAGATAATCTAACGGAAGGAGACAACAGCTCTTCTTTCACACAATAAAAATTGGAACTTAAACCAACGTGAGATTTTTAATTATACCGGGGCTGCCATAAAAAGGACTGATGCTTGAAACTTTAGTGATGCATCCGAAACATGAGACAACTCATTCGTCAGTTTACAGGAATGGATGTCATATATACTGTGTGTACCGCAAAAAAATGGGAAGAGAAAGAGATCGGACGTCCAGACATTTTTATCAGTTGTTCGTATGTCCACAATGAGTTTGTACATCATACGCATGGGGAATTAATTTCAGCTTTCATTGATGACGTCACTCGTTTTCTACAAATGACGAACGGAGTCAGGGATGATAGCAGATGCGTCTCTACGAAGAAATTATGCTGTAATTGCAAATGTGTCGCGCCCCCCAGAGGTATAGTAAGCACTCGAAACCGTTTTTTTTTTTTTTTTATAGTGCCTTCGGTCTGCAGGAGATCTCTACCGCCATCTAGCGGCAGCGAAATATACCAGTTACCCGGCACGCCACCTAAAGGAAAGTTAATTAGCGTCACGTGCGCCCGAAGTTCGGGGATTTCTGAAATCTGGAATCCGTCGCGTCACCCACAAAGTTTCCGAGCGACAAATAGACCTACAAAGCTGCAGTTTCTATCGCAGCCTACATCCCTTAGCCCTCGCCCGCTACCTGTTCTCGCAACTGAAGATTGTTGCCTGATCAGCTCTCATAGGCCTGAAAGATTCGTGGAAGGCAAGGAAAAAAAAACAGGCTTCAATTTTTTTTTGCCTGATGTCACAGCACAGGCGAACGGCTTGCTACCTGGCGAAACAATGATCGGATCTCATCCAACGGGATCTAACTAGCGCTGGTCTTGCATTTGGTGTGCGTCACGTGACCCTGCTACAAGCACGGTAGATCGTGTCTGGTCAAAAATGCGCTCCACCCCTACCAAAAAAAAAAGAGGCCGGCGATCAGATTTAGGGAAACGGCGGAAGGATTTCCTTTCTTCCTAATGAAAATGAACCAACCGCGCTGAGCCTTCAAGTAGCAGCGGTTATCCACGTGAAATGCGAAACCTTAAGGAAAGAAGCTCCTTTTACGCTGTTCGACCTGTTTGAACTAAAGGCCCAGACTGCGAAAAGCCATTGTGGAAACCGGGTTGGAATTTCTCGAGTATTATAGATTCAAAGACGCTATCTGTGGAAAAAGCTCGAGCCATTTTCAGTTGACGGTGCCATCGTTATGCCGGGCAGGATATCTGGCGAAGTTAGTCACCTTGCTAGTAAGTTCCCAAATGTCGTAGCATGACGGTGCTCCAGTAACATCCCGGAATTTAATGTCTCTGAGACGATCGGTGATGTAACCGTGCATATTTTACAATCGTTCGGCCCCCCAACCCCCCCAAAAAAAAGAACGCTCCAAGAAAGTCGACGCGGCTAAGAATATTTGGAAAATTCTCTTTAGTCCGCTGAGCTCCTATTGCCGACCCATCACCGGTGTCACGTGACTACCACCCGCCGTTCTTCCGTCGCTTTGAAACTGCATCCTTCGGTAAATCTGGCACTAGTGTATGGCACATAGCAACTGCCTTCCAGCCTATCTGCAATGTTACAGCGTCGACAGGAGTCCTTGATGCGTGCAGACAGAGAGGTGCAGCATACCACCGGGAACTTTAGGACCCTGACAATTAAGATTTAAGAAATACAATTTCTTTTAAGTTCGTTTTAATAATCTAAATGCCCGATTATTCCGCACCGCCTGAACAAATGAAAGAACAAACGTCGAGAGGAGGTTAGCGGCGAGCGAATATGCTGAACCTCTGAAGCACTCCTTGACAAAGAAAGCCGGTCAGCCGATACGGGTTTTGGGTGTGGCAAAGATGAGGTTCGACAGGTGGGCACGTGATTTCCTCTACCAATGATGACAAGAGCAGTCTACGCCTGTCGAGGCTAACTGGACAACGATGGTCGGGTACTGCAATTCTGCTCAACCGCATACGTCTTGTTCCATGCAGTACAGCCGCAGTCTCTGAAAATATAAAAAAAAAAGAAGCTGGTTCAATGTATGAGAATAAAAGAAAAGTCTGTTTCGTGCAGCCACACCTTAGAAAATAGGAGTACTTCCCTGTGCTCTAAATTTGATCAGACTGATGCCGAAATGTGAATAGCACATGCGTGTAGCTAGCAGTATTGCCATCGTTACTGTGCAGGCAGCTAATAGGGAACGATTGGAAAGGCACACGGCGGAAACACTCAGCAGAAGTTGCGGAATCAATCCGATGTATCGCAGTCAGTGATTAGCCTGTTTTGGACACGTAATCAGAAATCAACCTTCTAATATGATGGATTTTCTCATCAACATTCCAATGTCAAGACTAACAAGTGGTTCGGCTTGGCGCTGCTTGATCATGGAACGATAGCCAGATTGCTGCGCACACCGCTTACATATCTCCTTTCTGGTGCTAATTCTAGAGCCCTGCAACCTTATACTGTCCGGCGGCTAAAAGAGAGTAGTGCTAACGACATGGACAGTGGTCTCAGTCGGGGTTACAGGTTTACTCCGGGAATGGCGGGCCAGGATTGTATCGATATAAAAAAAAAGAATCCTCACCGTGGGTCATGATAAATATAAACTAAGTTCAGGTATAGTTTAGAATAGCATCACCATCACTGCGCGCTGCCTCATCAAAGCCGAACTTCACGTTGAGCTCTTTGCCATGTGTGACGACACCGGTTTATATTTCGGGAAGACCACGTTGGAGCTTATCACGATTAAATTCGAGAAATAGTCAATTTGGCGTTTTAAGTCATACTATCTTAAGCAAACCATTCATCTCGTGAACTTTAAGAACTGAACGCGATGGTGCAGAAGAAGCAGACCACGATATCCCAAATTCTGTTGAGTTGGCTCATCAGGAACGTGAAATATTGCTTGCTGGCTTGGTTACATACCGATAGTGGCGCTACCCTTTGTTGGTGTGTGTGAGAGCATTATGCGAGTTGTCTACCCTTTTATAGAGATGTGCGACATTCTCTCTGTATACCGGAACCGTATACACGCGGTACAATTTATATTGATTGCTTCTTGTTTCAAATGAATCTCCCGTACTTATATATATATATGGGGACTTCTTTGCGTTATTTAGCTTGGAGTAGTGACTCAAGTGCGATGGATTTCTGCACGAAGCATTGCGCTAAAGGACACATACTTCCATAGTAATGACTCTGATTTTAGAAAGACAAAGATGCTGATGTAGCCATCCGGCTGGGAAGATAGCCAATCTTACTGTTTCACCGAGGATTAGCCGCTAAAGTGATTGGCGAGATGAGCATTACTCAGGTCCTTTGTTTGTACTTTGTAGTTTTTCACCAATAATAAAAATGGAACTAATAGCGCAAGGTTAATACAAACAGCTTGGAACTATCAGATAACGTTATCATTCTCTTTGTTCCTCGTCTCTGCAGCAGGCTGATTTTCTTCACGTCTCGGACCTTTCACCAAGCACTTACTCACGCCGAATTTCTGATTATTTCCATTTACTGTTTCACCATCACACGGTTCAGAGAAAATTGTTACCACCTATTTTCGTTAAATGCAGCGGTGCTTTATTTTTATAAGACTACAGGATAACAAAACACCGGCACCTCTTGAGAATGCATCGCAGAGAAATGAGTGGGCAGAGGTGTTTCTAAAACGATGTAGGGAGAGCTTTCATGTGACCCTTCACCTTTTTGTTGTCAGATCGGGGTTTGCACGTGGTTCTTCGAACTTTGCGCAAACAAGTGTCCCACCATCCTAAAGAAGTTCTACGATTGAATCTCAGTAGTCGGGCTGGGTGAGGAACCTGTCGCGGACGGATCGCGAAGATAGTGGCGCCTCGACGCCGATTCTCCGACGGGCGGCCAGAAACAGGCGGAGATATTTCGGAACGAGTTGTTTGTCGTGTCGTATACGGCCGGTCACAAAAACGGAGATAAGACCCTTAGCGAAGAGAGAGAGAGAGAGAGAGAGAGAGAGAGAGAGAAGAGAGAGAGAGAGAGAGAGAGAACGTATGTAGTGCAGCGGTTGTCCGCTAGGGAGTCCACGCCACAAATAACTCGGCACTTCCAAATTCGACAGAGAGAGCTCTACTAATTTCTTTAGATGTGGGAGGAAACTGTAGTGCATCGAAGGAAAGCCACACAACCAACTGGCGAAGACGAAACCAAGGGTACTGCCAAACTGAGCCGACCCTGACTGGGAATCGAACTCAGGCCCTCACCCACCACAGCCCAGTGGCCTAACCATTCATTGGACCATAGACCTCTTCTGAACTTGGTGTAATACAGTATTACTAGCTGTCTTTGAAAGTAGTAAAGAGAGAGGCGATTTTGTACTCTAAAGTGCTGTGTCACGTGATTACAGAAAAGTGAACTGATTTTTTCTGATGCAACCGCTATCTGGACGGCCATTAGACCCGTTATTGCTGTTGTTGCTATTCAGTTTATTAAAAGGGCAACGTAATCAGTTCATCTTCATGGGCGACAATGCAAAAGCATCTCATGAGTGAATAGTGATAAATCGTTTTTTCAAAGGAGAATATCCAATATTTCCCACGGCCTGCCCGTTCTCCTGCTTTAAAGCCAATAGAAAATGTCTGGAGTGAGCTTTTTACGTGCATACGGCAGCGACCATGTGTTCTTCAGACCCTGCTGGAAGTCAGACTTCTTGGGAACAGTTGGAGACGCGGGTGTAATTCTGATGGTGAAAGTCAGAAACAGTCTTACTTGCGAATAAAGGTCATGTGACTTTAGAGTTGCGAATGAAGGTCATGTGACTTTAGAGTGCGCTGGTGGTGATTACTCGTTGTCATTATAATGTCATAAATCCATCGGAAAATGTCCAGATGAACTCCATATGACAACATGATCTCTACTCGGGTACGAAAGGAAGTTTTACGAGCAAGCAAAATGAATAGCTTAAAAGTTTGATTACTTAATTAATGATCAGAAATATCCACGCTTTATTTTGCTTAGAGGAAATTCCAAAAAAGGGGGAAAAATTTTTTTGAAGTGAGAATTTGAATAAAATTTCTTATAAATATGGCGAAATCTGGCTTTTAAAAGATTTTTTCTTTTTTCCAACAGAACCCATCTTTGGTACAATTACTTTCGGCGGTAATCTGTCTATATGTCTGTAAGACAGGCAGATCCAGAGAAGGGAGAAATAAATTTAAAGTAAAGTTTATAAAAACAAGCAAAATTTAAAAAAAAGAAAAGAAAATGCTTCTTTAGCTTTATTAGAAAAGAAGTTTACTATAAAGAAAGGGAGGAGGGGAAATAATTTGGATTTTCTATTCCGCGCTGTAGAAAGATCATTTCTGAGAAAACCAGAGAAATCCGAGAAACTATAATCAGCCCAAGTTATTATTGGATAAACAAGCAAACAAAAGATTTCTCAAGTGAAACTGACGCCTGAAACACTAACCTACTGTTTAACTTAAAATTTGATAGCTCCGCATTATTTTTAAAAACCATATTGTTAGTTAATTACTGTTTTGACGTATTAATTTTCATGCCATTTTTCATTTCAGAATATTTTACGTCTTTTAGTAGTGTCTTATCAACGTGTTTGTTTTAAGTATAATTGTATGCAGTGTTTTTAACTTTCTTTCTTAGATTTTACCCCTACTGTTGGTTAATCACTAGCGGATACAGTGAATAGGGAAAACCACTTCATGTGACCTACAGTTTTTGTTTTAATTTAAACGGTAAAGCTTTATTTTAAAAAAAAAAAAAACAGTATTTATAATAAAACTAAAACACTTTTTATTTAAATATTTTAATTCAAAGAACTTTATAAACACAAAAATGTTCAACTGTGTTTTTAAAATGAAGACAAAAACATTTTTTAAAAATAACATTTATTCTCTCTCTCTCTCTCAATCTACTGATGTTATGTCTCTCTCTCACACTCTACTGACGTCATCTCTTTCTCTCCATATATATCACTCTGCTGATGTCAATCTCACTGATGTCATGTCATATCTATATATATATATCTCACTCTACATGATGTCATCTCTCTCTCTCTCACACACATTCTACTGACGTCATATCTCTCTCTCTCTCCTCTCTCTCTCTCGCTCTGTGGCATATTTAATCATATTCTTATAATTTAAAAAATTACAAAAAGATGTGTATTTTTTTATTTTTAAAGTTTTCTCTTAGAAATCTCTATAACGTCGACCGAGATTTTACGAAGGCAACCTTATTCCAAGTTAAACCATGTCAACCACCCGGTGGCTCTACATTCAGGCACCGGCCCTCGAAACTTGTGCGTTCGCTTGCATAATGGCTGTAGAAATGTTCTATAAAGAGCCCGTGATCTCTCTCTTCTCTCTCCCCCTCCTCTTCTCTCTCTCTCTCTCTCCTCCTCTCTCCCCTCTCTCTCATCTCTCTCGCTCTCTCTCTTCTCTCTCTCTCTCTCACTCTCCATCTCTCTCTCTCCTCCCTTTCCGTTCATCAAGGTCTCTGATTAATTTCCGGTTTGCTTGTCATGTTTCTGGCGTTTCCGCCTGCGTGCGGTTTCCCTGAGTGGGTCGGTTTCCTCTAACTTCCAATCAAAAGACGGCGACTGCGTTATGGGTACTTAGTTTTGCTCAAGGTGAGCGCAGAAATATCGCGTGTCTGCCATTGGTTTCCTGACAGAAATGCACTGCCAGAAAAAAAAAAAAAAATTGCCGAACCCCTAAAGGCATATTTTACAATGATAATGATAATTTTAAAAGTGCAAAGTGTTACTGCTAAAACATTTAAAACCAGCTCGCACGTTATGTTTCTTCGCAACAACAAAAAATCTATTAACGAACTTTAAAGGCTCACTGGCTTTGCAAGAATTACTTCTATTTATCCGTTCGCGCCCAGTGCTAGAATTAGAAATCACCGGTAACTATATGTGTATGAACCGTAATAGGTAAACATTTTCATATCGGTGTATGGGAGTTGACCGTCTTGGTCGAGCATATTTTTTTAAAATGAGAGTTGGAAATTAGTGGCCCCCTACAGCCTGACCGAGCGTCATACGTTACGCCATCTTGCACTACTATACTGGACTACATAAGTAGTAAGCAGATGACCTTTCATACCATCTTGTGGTGCACTCCCATCATACTCGGACAAACATTTTAGCTAGTTACTCCCAACGACGCTTACAAAACCCCTTTTGCATTGCTTATATACGTATAAAAGTGCCGAAAATATGCATTATTTGATAAAATGTACTCGAAATGATACAGGTGAGTTATATTACTGCAAATTATGGAGTGTACTGTCTCTTTATCAGTAGACGTTTAAGCTTATTTAATTATGATTTATATATTTTTTGTTGTTTTTTTGTTCATTAAACTACAATTTAAAGATGCATATGAGGCGTTCTATAAATGCTGCTTTAGGGTGTATATTTTCTGAAGTAAATGCAAATGCTTAGATAGGATTAATGAAACTTTATAACACTATCGTTTGAATCCAGAGAAGTGTCAATGATACCCAGTATTTACGGATGTATTTTCAATATTAACAGATAGTAATTTTTTAAAGATATTCTCCTATCTAGGAGCTGCATCGTAAGGGGTTTTTGCATAAAACATTAGCTCTTGTAATGTAATTATACATCCAGCAATCTAGTAAATTACATATTTCCACAAAAGGTGGTTGCCAAAATATTAATTTCTTCTCCCTCCTCCGCAAACTAACTGTCAGCGAAGGAACGACCTGGTGCCGAGGTCAGAGAACAATTGCTGGAAAGGGATCCCATTGGCCGGTAAACCGCTTCTATCAAACACAATTATACGGCAAGCTGAAGAGGCTAATGCAAAAATGCCAAGTCCTAAATGCCGGTCTGACTAGTAGAGCCTCCATCACGCCGGTGCATTAACTGGAGAATCAGCACAACGGTAGTCGGTGCATTGATTATATTTCCAAGCTCGATGTGGATATTGAGCACCGTTCGCGCTCCATCTAACTGTCCGTGCGAGGTTTGTACGAGAGTTCGAGCTCCCCACGGCTGTGAGTGGTTCGCTAGTCCGACCCAGCCTAACGGCCAGAAGGGAAGAAGTAAATCGTTACCCGTCTCTTATTTTAATATTTCTCTTTTTCGCCTAATTGCCCTCACACTAAAAGCAGCCCTGGCCGCTCATTCTCGACAGATATTTCTCAGAAAATTTGCAAGTAGAAAATAACAACAATAAAGGTACACAAATAATAGATGCAACCATAACAGAACTCTAATTTCCGTTAAAAAAAAACAATAGCGAAGTTCATCAAGACTCCTAAAGAGAACATCTTTCAAGACGAGCACTTGCGGTCTAACTTACTTTTGTTTATTAAGAGGCGTGAAAAATTTATGGTGTATAAAAAGGCTCCAGAGGGATGAGGCTGTCAGGTTAATTTTACAACTGGTTTATCCTAAATTTACAATTCACTTGCTAAAATATGTTTCTTTTAAACATCAGAAGTTAAGCCGACACGACAACCGCGTACGCATCTTTAATTCTGGCCATTCTTTGGAATCACTACTTTTATACATCATCGTTTGTGACATATGAATTAATCGTATCATTTGTTAATGTGCTGTCTCGATTCATTTTGTAGAAACTTCTGGTACAGCCTACCGAATCGAATACGTATAATCCATAAACGGCTGCACGGCGACTTGATATTGCTTCCGCACTGATGCAATAACAAAATGGCGGCCCTTTAACTCTTTTTCTTTTTACGATTGCAGTTTCCAATGATATTTACTGAAATTTACTCATTTTTGATTTGTTTTGCTTTGATCCGAGCGCTGGATTCAGTTTCCCTTTCTTGATTTCGTATGAAAGTGCTCCGGCAAGCATTTACAATGCAGTGTTTGTAGCCAAGGACTTTTGTCATGTTTATACAAAAAACAAAACACACACACTACCAATTAACTCTCTTCCATTTATTTTCTGGATGAAACGTCATGTTTACTTGCTCTTTAACAATTGCCGTGAAAAACAAAGGCAACATGTTTCTAGATGAGAGGTGGTAAATGTCATCAAAGAAGACGTTTTGGCTCGCAGCTATTCAATAACTAGTGCAAGTACATTTGTCTCGTGCGGTATTCGCGCTTGTGGAAATAATGTAAACGGTGGGTGATTACCTGAGCGGACAATGTTTGATTATAGATTGAAAGAATTATTGCTTGTCTAATAAACCACCCCTTTGTTTCTTTCTTCACCACAGGTCTTGCGATGATACAGCGGTGTTTTAACACTAAACTAGAAAAAATTAAGTTTCAGTTTCTCGGTCTTCACGCTACTAAATATAAATTTAACTTTCATGTATAAATAAATTGTGCTTCTTATATTATTTTCTTTGCTTTTTTTTTTCTAGATAAGCCATCACCGCATGGCGTGCAAGACAAGAGCAGCCTGTTTCCGGACGGAATTATATCAGAAGAAAAATTATTAGTGAAGCATTTGCTGGACCGCTACGCCCGACTGGGCAAGGTGGGGCGCCCCGTCCGGAACACTTCAGACACCATTACCGTCAACTTCGCCCTCAGTCTTATCCAGATTGTCGATGTGGACGAGAAAAACCAGGTTCTCGTGACGAATATCTGGTACCATTACGTAAGCAGAAGCTCTTAAAATCTATTTCTAGTTACTGTAAATTAAGTGAGATGGGGGGGAAATAGGATGGAGTCGGGGGGGGGAATGGTTTCTGACGGAGAAAGCCTCGGTCGGAATAGCGCCCCGCAGGAGACTAGCAGGGGAGAAAACTCCGTTGGTTCTACGAGTGGAGTGGGAGTGGACTGTATAGAATTGGGATAGCGCAGTTAGTTAGCAGTAAATATTACGTAAAGTCGTCCTTAATAAAGTCTGTATCTAACATCCGGAACATTTTTACGACTTTCAAATGGTATAAATAATATCAATTGAATTTTTCAGAAAGCTTTTGCGATTACTTCTTTGGAAATCGGCTCAATAACTTAGACTGTAATTTTACTTTACAAAAGAAACAGAAAATAGAAAATGAGTTTTGGGCCACCATTCTTGGGTACTCGCGTCTGCTAGTTTTCTGGAATAGTCATAGCACATGAAGGCGTTTTAATGTGACTGGGGCGGCGGGTTATCAGTTGGCAGCGGCCGCGCGAGCCATCTATTCCATATCATCATATCCCAGAGAGTGGCGGCTGCAGTTCTTCTGTAATGGTAGCCATTGTAGAAAATCAAGACGTGCAGGTAAAGCTCCAGTCACGACAGTTCCAGCGTTTATATTAAGCCGAAAACATTTTTTTTATTTTCCTTCTGTTTAACTCAGAGAGAGAGAGAGATGGAGAGGGAGAGGGAGAGATGGAGAGAGAGAGAGAGATGGAGAATAGGAGAGAGAGATGGGAGAAGGAGAGATGGAGAGAGAGAGAGATGGAAGAGCAGAGAGAGAGAGAGTGTGTGTGTTTGTTTTTTCGATGTGAGGAGAGAGAGATTTGAGGAGAGATGTGAGGGGAGAGATGCTCGAGAGAGAGAGATGGATGGGCGGAGAGAGAGAGAGAGAGTGTTGTGTTTTGTGATTGTTTTGCGAGAGAGCAGTGATGGAGCGGAGGCGATGGAGCGGGCGAGATGGAGCCAGAGAGAGCGTGTGTTTTGTGTGTTGTGTGTAGTTTGTGCGAGCGAGTTTCTGGGCGAGGGGCGCTGGCGAGGGAGCGATGGAAGACCGCGATCGCTAGAGAGCGAGCGATCGAGCGCGAGCGAGAGCTCGCGCGCGAGAGAGCGTCAGTTGTGGTTTTTGTGTTTGTGTTTTTGCGAGCGAGTGCGTGCTTGTCGCGGCTCGCTGGCGAGGGCGCGCTGGCGAGAGAGAGCGAGAGGCTAGCGTCGAGAGAGAGCGAGAGAGAGAGAGCGCGAGAGCTCCGCGCTCGCGAGATCCGCGAGCGCGATTTAGCGAGAGTAGAGAGGCTGGAGAGCTCTCAGCGCTCGAGAAGAAGAGTTCCGTCCCGATTTACTCTTCCTCTCCGACCCGTTCCTTTCCTGTGTTGCTTGTCCGTTCGTCTGTGCGTGTCTCAGTATTTGTAGTTTGAGTTCAAATTGCACCTTTCTTACTTTTTAAAGCTGATTTCGTTTAACCGAGACGCTGAAAATGAGCGAATACTCTTTTTACCAAGTGGGCTAGAATATTTACCGGCATTCTATTTAGGTTAGTGGATTTATTTTTCTAGGCCGAATTCCTGTTACCTTTAATAATTAAACGGGACGAACACACCCCTCGTTAATGTCGCTATGAATATGCGCCATTATTTAAAAGACCAGATAAATCCTGATGTTTAAAATACATCGATAAGCACAAGATACTAGAGTGTTTTTTTTTTAAAAAAAAAAGGAAACGAATATAATATATTTTAAAGAAATGATAATTTAATATTTTCGGATCGTCCAAACTGCACTTATTTAAAATATTTTTTTAATGGCTGACCAACTTTTAATAGATGGAAAACTTTCCCGTGATCAGGTGCTGAGGAAAGTAATTTCTATCAACGTATTATCGTTGCTATCAGAATCCGATTTCCTTTGCGTGTACACGATCAAACTTTTATAAAAATTCTACGCAATCTCTTTCACGCGTTACTTTATTAGCTCATCTTACAGGAAATTGTCTACTATCGTCACAGAAATTGAGAATTATATATATATATATTGGAATGGTATTATATATATATATATATATATATATATATATATATATACCAAAAAGATTTTCAAAAACAAATTCTGTATTATGTATTATACAAATATCTAGTAGTACAAACATTTTGTTTAGAATTCTTGATGACCGATATGATGAATTAAGCTATTTAACATCTGCTGTTGCTTTCCACTTCCATCTCTTCTGTTCCTACTCTGCTGAGGATTTTTAATGTAAACCAGTAGAACTTTTCCGCTTGTTTCGTTGGCATTTTGTTCCTTTTCCTGCTGTTCTATATTCCGCCATATTTACTCGGTAACGTTAGGGCGGTCCTGGCTATTTTATCGCATTCGGACTACTACTCTCTTGCGCTCCTTGCAAATACTGGCCGTAGTAACAAAGGAATGGAGCAGTTACGCGGAGGTATGGGCACCTTGCTGTAACTATGTTTTGCACGTGCAAACCTTAAACAGTTTGCCCTGTGTTAGTTGTGTGAAAAATCCAGGGTACTTCGCTTCAAAGTCGCATTCATTTTCCAAAGTTGTCGAGATGCCGAGTGTATTGCGGTCGGAAGACTGCTAACTTCGTTGGCATGTTCTGAACCGGCTGCCATCTCGAATGTTTTCACAACGATCACAAGAAGACTGTGGAGCCAATTTTAATTAGAAGCGCCAGATCGTTAACTCGGTTAGGGCACTCGCCTTGAAGGATTGTTTCAACCCTGTGATCTGGAGAACATGCATTATCCCTGGGTTACGCCGACCCGTACGTGCCCTCTTTTTGATATAGGTCCATAAGCCTGTTCGACTCCAAAAGCATCCTCAGCACAGAACTTAGCCTTAGATCCTATGAACAACAGTATTCGTCAATGATGAATCTTGTTACTTTTTCTACCGATAGTCAAGAGAAACTTCACTCAAAAAATAACGTTACGCCTACACCTGTACAGCTACCGTCCAGATCTTATACCTCCACCTGTTCAGCTACCGACCAGATCTTGTACCTCCACCTGTTCAGCTACCGTCCAGATCTTGTACCTCCACCTGTTCAGCTACCGTCCAGATCTTGTACCTCCACCTGTTCAGCTACCGTCCAGATCTTGTACCTCCACCTGTTCAGCTACCGTCCAGATCTTGTACCTCCACCTCTAAAGCTACCGTCCAGATCTTGTACCTCCACCTCTAAAGCTACCGTCCAGATCTTGTACCTCCACCTGTTCAGCTACCGTCCAGATCTTGTACCTCCACCTGTTCAGCTACCGTCCAGATCTTGTGCCTCCACCTGTTCAGCTACCGTCCAGATCTTGTACCTTCACCTGTTCAGCTACCGTCCAGATCTTGTACCTCCACCTGTTCAGCTACCGTCCAGATCTTGTACCTCCACCTGTACAGCTACCGTCCAGATCTTATACCTCCACCTCTAAAGCTACCGTCCAGATCTTGTACCTCCACCTCTAAAGCTACCGTCCAGATCTTGTACCTCCACCTGTACAGCTACCGTCCAGATCTTATACCTCCACCTGTTCAGCTACCGTCCAGATCTTATACCTCCACCTCTAAAGCTACCGTCCAGATCTTGTACCTCCACCTGTTCAGCTACCGTCCAGATCTTATACCTCCACCTCTAAAGCTACCGTCCAGATCTTGTACCTCCACCTCTAAAGCTACCGTCCAGATCTTATACCTCCACCTCTAAAGCTACCGTCCAGATCTTGTGCCTCCACCTCTAAAGCTTCCGTCCAGATCTTGTACCTCCACCTCTAAAGCTACCGTCCAGATCTTGCGCAAGAATTCCTGACGTTATTAGATGCACTTATAACACCTACCATATTGTTCTTTCTATGCAGAACCAAACTTGAATATACTAATAGTGCAACGTGCAGCCTCACACTTTCAGACATTTTTAGCTCTTGACCTGAAACCTGATGAGCGCCTATGTGGTGGGGCTTGGTCGCCTTGTACGACATCGCGAACCTGTGCCATATACACGCCGTGGACGTCTTCGGCTGGAAAGACGGATTCTTGGAGAACTGTCGGTTTTTTTTGGCGCTGTGGTAGCGCATACACCGGCACTATCTAAACCACACCTACTCTGTGTTCTTGCTCAAGTTTATATAGCGGGTGTCAGTCAAAATATTTATTAAGGTTACCGCGTGATGTGTGTCGGAGAGTCAGACGAATCATCGCGTGACCAGCAAATGGGGAAATCTGACCATCAGCAAATATTCACTTCGACGGCAACCTTTAAACACATTCCTGCTGAGTCGATTGCATTCAACGACCCAGCAGAATCGTTTACCAAATCTATTTGAACTACCTGCTTCAATAATTATCTATTGTATCCTGTTAGACCCACAGATAACAACGGGGAAGCTACGGTGTGTATCTCACAATTACACGTTAGTAGAAAATAAATGTAATTAATAAATGCATGTGAATATTCGCTGTATTTTTATTTGACAAAATATCTGATGGAAACTATAAATATTTGGGTATTTCTCATTATTTTCTGATTTCATTCTCTTATGTATTTCTTTTGCCCCCCCACATTCTCTCTCTCTCTCTCTCTCTCTCTCTCTCTCTCTCTCTCCTCTCTCTCTCTCTCTCTCTCTGTCTCAGTGACATCTCTCTCTGTGTCTAGTGACGCCACCTCTCTCTGCTTGTACCGACCATCATCATCTTCTCTCTCATCATCTCTATCTCTCTCTCTCTCTCTCTCTCTCTCTCTCTCTCTCTCTCTCTCTCTCTCTCTCTCTCTCTCTCTCTCTCTCTCTCTCTCGATCACCATAATTCTCAGTACGTCTATGAGCCGTCATTTATTCTTATGATGCCATTTCCATTTCCTCCGTTTCTGTGTCTCTTTTTCTTACTTTCAAAGTGGCGGTTAAAATATATATATATATGTATATACAGGAGGAAAAATTGCAATTTATCTCTTCATTTCATTCACAGATTAGTTATTATGGAACCAACCTGCGACATCTAAGAAGACTGCGCAACTGCAATAATTCGGGTTAATACCACCAATAAATTATACTAACGAAAAAGCTAGCGGACAGAATTACATCTCCATTTATGAAACAATCAATCTAAGGGAGCAAAGAAAACGAAGAAAAGAGCGAAGCCTGACTCTATCTGTTCGCCTGTAGCTTTCCGGGTCTCTTAATCACTTGGTTAAATCAATATTTTTCCAATTTACTAAAACAAGCCGATACAAGTTCAAAAAATCACGAACACGATTCTCCTAGCGAGAGGAAATATTAGATTTCTAGGAATCGTATTAACAATAAGTCAATATTATTTCACTCTGAGCCTTACGCTAAACAGCTAATTATAATGAAGTTTTCAAGACTGAACTCCCCCAAATAATAATACATCACGCAAAAATTCCTTATAGAAGAATTTTTTTTTTCTATTTATCTTTTTAAAAGATTTTTTGACGTATTTTAATATCTTCTATTATTTAAAATTCCATCGCTGACTTTGGAACTAATGGTTATTCAAGCTACATTTCAGATGCCATTTCCATTGTTGTTACCCTGACAACGTTAACTAATGACGCAACTTCCGCCCGCAGTGCCGTCGGACTAATCCCCGATGCTTTGTCGGTATTTCTTCATTTCGGAAACTTTCATGAGATCTGGCGAAAGATATAAACCGAAAAAAATGGGTCACCACCATAGAAAAAACACATGATAAGGAGATTTACTGTATTTAAATGAGGTGCACGCTGCGCTAAGTTATCTTCATTCTTTTGGCATTATTTAGATTTGTGGAATCGACCGAAGACGACGTTTACTCCTGATATTAACTCATTCACGCCGGACGCTTTTAAAAGGAAGTGCGACAACAACAAAAAAAGTCCACTGTAATCATTTTACAAAATATAATTTATAGTGACAACGAATTTTTCTTCTTTTAGTAAGTTGACATAAGCAAGCAATGAGTCAGCGTCTCGATAAGGGCCAGCGTTCATATTTGCGAGCATAAATATTACATTTTTTTTTAAAATCCATTCTAGACTTTTGGACCAATTCATTGAACAACCGGTGATAGAAGTTTTTTTAATACTGAGTCTACCCAGTGTTTCTACATGCCCCACCAATGTATCCACACCCCCGCTGACTGGGTCTACCCAGTGTTTCTACATGCCCCACCAATGTATCCACACCCCGCCGACTGGGTCTACCCAGTGTTTCTACATGCCCCACCAATGTATCCACACCCCGCTGACTGGGTCTACCCAGTGTTTCTACATGCCCCACCAATGTATCCACACCCCGCTGACTGGGTCTACCCAGTGTTTCTACATGCCCCACCAATGTATCCACACCCGCTGACTGGGTCTACCCAGTGTTTCTACATGCCCCACCAATGTATCCACACCCCGCTGACTGGGTCTACCCAGTGTTTCTACATGCCCCACCAATGTATCCACACCCCGCTGACTGGGTCTACTCCAGTGTTTCTACATGCCCCACCAATGTATCCTCGTTAATTTTTACTATTCCACACTGAGCGTGAAAATATACATTGCTACTAAAAATGGAATTAATAGGAATTTTCTAGAATATACGATCGTTTGCAGATGGCAGTCAACGTCTGTTTGTGAGAGATGGTCAGTACGGACGCAAAGCTGTGACCGTGTCGATCTCGGCCCATGACACGGCGCCGAGGCCGTCTGCCACTTGTCCCTAACAGCTCGCAGAAGGATGTACATCATCTTTCATAATTACGTGTTTATTTTTTTTTGCGCATCACGTAATTCAACTACAATTAAGCACCCGGTTCTTCGATAACGGCTCGTCCGACATAAATTAAGTTCATGCCCCTTCGCCGATCTTATGACCCCGTTGCCTCACCTTTCCATCTCGAAACCCGCACCTCTGTCAGACGCCATTACACTTCTTCGCAACTCGCGACCCGGCATTAATCACGGTACGGCCCCGTGCGCTGAATACCCGCTCACCACTTGAGGGCTCTCCCACCCCTGACAACAGTTCTATTCAGTTCTGTAGTTTTCGTGATTTATTCGACAGAAGGGAAGCTGATCGTTAACCCCCCCGATAACTTGTTTCGGAAGCTATTTTATTACTGCTCATTGTTGTAAGCTGCCTTCTTTTGTACTGACGGATTTCCGGCAGTTATACAAGTTATAGCCAAAATATTTAAGTTACACGTTATCAATAATTGAATCTGTTTGCTTTAAACAAGAGGCTATATAAAATTAAAGTTGTCATATTATTATTCACTAATTTATTTGCTTGTGTGGGCCTCAAGTTATCATTGGACTTCTCAACGGAGCGAACTCGAGATGACAGAGCCCGGCATCTGACGGAAGAGGGATCACGGTAAAATAATTTAATTTTGGACCTTAATATTGTTTGCGTCCCAACTGAAAGCTGTTCAAAATGTCGATCTCAAGCTAAAGACACCGGCGACGCCCGACTGACGTAGTCTCGGATTTCGAATCGCGGAGGATCTGTGGGTGGGATGGGCGACGCAAGTTCTAACGAGACGCCGCGGTCCCCTGTCGATGTGCCGCCTCAGGCGCTGGGGCGCGAATAAGCTGCAGCAATCTGATCCCTGAGTTTCTGAGAGCCCTCCCCTCACAACCGAGGGTCGCCGTCACGATGTGGAACGCGATCGTCGAGTTGCATAAACAACGGAGGGGTTAGTAGGGACTTCCAGCACTTCCGACCCCAGTAATACCGGACGCCACAAGGAGAGACTCTTTTCATGACGGTCGACGGATAGCCGCTTAACCCTCTCACGACCTCATAGTCTTTAGAGGGCCATTTAGCCACGCACGCTAACGTGACGACGGCTATGAGTGGAGGAGGAACCGTCTATAAACCGAAGCAGACATCGTGTAAAAACAGACTTGCCTTTAAGTACGAGGGAATTTCTGGAGAATAAACGAAAGAGTTAATTACAACCTAAAACAATGAATCTGGATACTTTCTTGTTTGTTTGTTTTTTTTTACTGTTCTAATTTATTCTCCACAAATCTATCTAAACGCATTCAAAGACATTTAAAAGCCGTAACTACAATTCTCTACATTTACGTAAATGAATGTTCTTTTTTTTAATTAAGAACATGCGAATTCTTAACATGCCCACTAAAAATTTAAAAAAAACAACAACAATTTAAGCCTTTTAAGCCATTGAACCATTTAAAACATGTTTTTACATAAGTTTATCGTTAACTTCGGAATACAAAAAAGGCACAATTTTCAAGAGAACCATTTTAATGCAATGCTTTCATTGATTTTACTTTGTTATGATTTTTTTTTTAAATTATAAAATAAATATGAATCATTTTTTTAAAAAATTTCGCATTTGTTTCGGTACTTTGCCTCCTTATTAACAACAACAAAGTGATTTTAAAAACCAAGCGTTGTACATTTTAAGACGCTTCCCCTTAATAGGAAAATAATGGATTGCAAAAGTAATTTCCATTCGTACATCTGAGCAAACAGGACGTATTTGCTTGCCTAAGTAGAATTTACCGAGGGGTTTTGCTTTAGTTGGGTTGGGGAGTAGATCGCCATTTTGCTGGAAGGAACCGAGAAAATATTTAAATGTGCATATTTTTGGTCCCTTTTCTCTTCTTTTTTAACAACCCTTTTTACCGTTAAACGAACTGGTGGAATGTTCCGAATCGGCCAGCCCCACCAGTCAAACCGACGTGTTTCAGCTACAGCGGCTGAAAGATTCGGAAAAGGAGGAGGTGGTGATGACTCAAAGACAGCTCAGGTCCTTTGTTTTTCGTTTTGTGTTGGCTTAGTACTTTCCTTCAGTAGATTATTATATAAAGTATACGGAGATGTAACGTATCAGTATTTGACTGATAAGCGCTTGGGTAAACATAATCCAACGTATCAATATAACCAAGCAAAAAAAAGACAGCAACAAAAGAAAGTGGAATTAGGATTTCTGTTAGCCCACAATCACATGGTTTTACGTATCGGTATCAGATATGTCGAACTTAGGTACACCGGAAGAATTCGTCTTAATAAAACGCTTTGGAATGCGGAAGTAGCACCGTGACCTCCAACCTCGCTGAGGTGAAACCTGAGGTCGGAACGGTTATGAACGAAATATATATTGAAGTAATCAATCACGAGTTGTGACAGGAAGTTTGGAATTAGAATTAGGTTCCTTCTCGATCCAGCTCGGATTAATACCCACGAATCAGACACGAAGCTATGAGCAATGATTCTTTATTGGTTGGGCATACAAGAAGTCATATTGTAAATCTTGGAATAATGAAGGAAAACGGCTTAGTGTTTTCTCCGAATGTTTGGATTCTTCGAGTATTGGCTGCTGAAAACTCTTCGCCGTGTACGTATTGATTAGAAGAAAAGAGTCCACAAAAATCAGCAGAAGGTTACTGGCAGATGCTGCTGGCCAGGAAGGCGAAAGAAACTGTTCCACTGACAGAGAATAACATAGTCGGAGGAGATAAAAAGTTTACAGAAAAATTTCAAATTTTAAAATCTATATTTTTAAGCAATAATTTGTCGAAGGTATTTAAAAATTGAAAGAGAAACTGCTTTCACTTAAAGGCTAATTTTGAGTATTTAGGAATATATAGACACGTTCTCATCTCAAAAGAGTAAATTGGATGAACAGTAATAAATATATTTTAAAAATTGTTGGAAGATATAATGCAAACGCTTAAATATACCTTTTAAACAGAGCACGCACCGCAAGTAATGTTGGGCTTAATAACTTTGCATAAACGTTTCTATATTGGATTTATGGAACATATTTTCTAAAAGTTGAGTAGGAAGCAGGTAAAAGTTTCTGAATGTTTAAATCTTTGCGTCCTATTTCCTAAGACTGTTTAATATTCTTAAGCTATTGCCCTTTATTAGTATATACGTAAATACAAATTATATAGATCGGAATCTATAGACATATCCCTTACCTGTGCGTATTAAAAAAACTAGAATTTAATTAGGGCTGTAAATATTTGTGTAAATATTTCAATGTTTTATTTGGTGTTTAGTGATAATGAAAATATTAAATACATTTATGTTAATCAATTCACTGGAGATACGTACTGCAATATGTCAATCAGAGTATCTTTAACAAAGTTGTTATAGTTTTACTTAACTATAAAATAATGTTATAGACAATTATAACCTGAAATACTGTTGTCTTAAGTGTTTTGGATGTTGTTTATAATAAAAACACACTAAGGGGTAACAAAACATCTATACTTATATTACTTAAGTCATTATATATAGCGATTAAAAGTAAATTTATTTCGATTTTACAGATTTTGTATAACGTTATAGAATGTTTCACTTTAGGAAACGGCTTTCAATATTGTGTTTTAGTAATACAGCTGACTTTTTAAAATATTTCCCCATCACAACACACGATCTAGCAATTTTAAATGCAAGTTTTAAAAAGATTTGATGTAGCTTTTGAGCCCAAATGTTCGTACACTGCGTTAACATTAAGAAAGACTACATATCTCACACAAAGAGGTGCTAAAGCAAGCATTCATTCAATTAACAAATGAATGCAATGAAGTTATTGCGTTGTAATTTGGTTAACATAAAAGCCACCAGGAAGCTATTCTAACTTTTACACTACAAGACGTATTACAGGGAGAAGAAAATCGATTACTGATCGATAACCTTCGATTGTTCGGAAACCATTGATTCTGAATACTAGTTGTGGCGACTTACTTTTGAATTTCTGTTTTTTTTGAAAAAGGTAGCCAACTGTTCGCAAGTAAACAAAACGTATTGTAAGACCTGCCAGACTCACCATTAACGTATTTAAATTTCCGTACGGATCGGTTCATTTATATTAATTAAAATCTAACCATTTGAAAAAGCGAACAATGACAAGAGGCAAAACGAGTCGGCCGAAATAGAGAAAACACTGATCGCCTCACAGTGTCCGCCTTATACCAGTAACGCTTCAAATTTCTGCTGTAGTTGTCCTTCGCTACCGAAGATGGCGCTGCCGACGACGGACCGCCTTGGACAGCATATTTCACGCGAGATCACTCTTTCCCCGCTACCCTCCTCCCGGCCTCGGTGCTCCGGAAGTAGGCACACGCAAGACGGCGGGAAGAAGTTAGAATGCGGAAAGTTCTTAGTGGAAATCTTCATCTTTTCAGATGTGGATGCCCGCTGCGAATTCAGGCGGCTGGCTGGTGAAGAAGAGAGACATAAGAAAAAGACCTTGACAAAGTCCGGGGTTGGACCACGGAACCAGACCCAGACTTAATACTAGCAAAAAAAATATTACTTAATTTCTATAAAGATTCAACGTCTGTTTTGCGTAAAGCAGTGTATTTATTTTTTTCTGATTATAACCGCAAATACGAGGTTAGTAAATCGGTTATTTTTCATCCAGCCTTGGTCGACGTCAAACATGTGTACAGTAAGATAGAATTTGTGTAATTCTGTAGGGGAACCCCTAAGGGGTTAGGGTTCTACAAAACTAGATCCCTGCAATTTGATGTGCATTATGTTGTTTCATTTACTGTTTGTTTGTTTTTTTATCTAATGAAGTATACAACATTTTTTTGCGATATGCATAGGAATTTAAATCGCTGGGTTGAGCAGTTATTTTACCAAAGGTGAAATGCTAACTATTTGCTACGTAATACACCAACTTTATGTCCGACAATGAATGGGATCTCCTCTCTCTCTTCTCTCTCTCTCTCTCTCTCTCTCTCTCTCTCTCTCTCTCTCTCTCTCTCTCTCTCTCTCTCTCTGTGCGCTCTCACCGCTTTCTCTCTCTCTGTCTAGTGGCGTCGATCATCTCTCTCTGTCTAGTGACGAATCTGTACCGACATCATCTCTCTCTCTCTCTTCTCTGTCTAGTGACGATCTACCATCATCTCTCTCTCTCTCTCTCTCTCTCTCTCTCTCTGTCTGTGTGCGCGCGTTCCTTTTGGGGAGTATATAATCTCCCAAAGTAAAGCAATACCGACATGAAAGCTTCAAAAGTCAGAAAATTCGACAGAATGCCAAAACTAAGTAAACGGATAACGACTCCGAACCGAACCTGTTTATAAATAACTGAATGATGCACCCGACTTTGCACTACAGAGATTTACCATATTTGCGTAGAATACATCACTGTTATTAACTCCGTGCTTTTATTGTTGTAGCTTTTACAATTTTTTTCTTTTAGGACGCGACACGATTGCTTTAAACTGTTTCTATTTTCTGGTTCATGATATCGTTTTCTACTTGATGCACTCACGACAAAGGGTGTTCATTTGTTGTTGAGTGAAGTTATTTATTACCACTGCTGACATTAACATCTATATATTTTTAACGGGAACCACTTTCTAACTACGATGCCTCGTTCTGGCTACTGGCCATTGGTAACCGGAAGAACTTAATCAATGTATCTGTACTGTAATCGATTTCGCTACTGCGCCATATAAATATTTGTAATAAGTTGATTCAATTTATAAATTAATTATTATTCTTTCTGCTTAATAATTCTGCATAAATCTACTTAATTCGAAGCCTATTGGCAGTTTAATGAGGTATTCGATAAGAGCGACGCATCGAGTCATGAAAATATACTTTTAATTTGTTAATGTTTCCATGGCAACACTAAATATTTTACGGGTCTTATTTTAAATTGTAATTTTTTTTAAAAAAAATGATATTATATAATCATAATTTTGATTACTGAATTTTTTTTAGAATTTACAAAGTTTATTTATGTTCATTTTGCTCTTTTGTTATGAACAAGAATATAAAGGCCAAAAAATGAGTTTTTTTTTAAAAAATTGTATCGTTTATGTGGTATTGCAAAAGAATAATTAAATTGCGAGTTTGAAACCACTGCTGTATTTTAATTGTCCAGATGACGACTCTGTCAGGTTTATTTTCAGAATTGTCCTGTTTCTTCACGTTGTTCGTTTAAATCTACCTTGATGTATTTATATCAGGATAGATCATCGCCATTAAATTTAAAGTGGAAATTTTTGATTTTACAGTTTTGCTAATTAAGAAGTTCTAGCTGCGAGAAAACCAAAAAATGTTGATAAATAAATTTGTTTAGTGCCGAAATTGTTTTCATTACAGGTATGGAGAGATCTCCTTCTAACGTGGATTCCAAATAAGCATGAGAATATCACGAGAATCCGAGTACCGTCTGACAAAATTTGGCTTCCGGACATCTTGCTGTACAACTTGTACGTATTTTCCTGTCGATTTATTTCAGCCAGCCTCGCGGTCTATAATCCCTAGACGTAGAACACAAGCAATTCCGCTTTTCAAAGTAGCTACATAGCTAAACAAAATTTGGAAAAGATCCACCTTTACCTGTTTTATAATGCCCGCCATCACGAACCGAATACTGATATCACCATGGCATACACACTTAAGCGAGATAGCAATTAAAGATTTTCTTTCCAAATCTCTTCGTGCGGAACAGGTAAACGTGTCTCTTTTCATTAAATTTCTTTTAGAAAAATAGCGGAGCAAGAACATCAATAGTTGGGAGAGGTGGTAGAGTAATAGTGGAGCTAAACAAAAATTGTTTTCCCGTGAAGAAGGAAGTTACAGAAAGTCCAAAACCACCTGTAGTCCGAAAGGTATGGCAATAGATTCAATCTAAATAGAACAATTACTGTTTAACAATGCAGACAAAAGAAGCAATCAAAGACAGCGTGTAAACCAGGAAATAGTCTGTTTGACGTTGGAAAGGCGACGTAATGTCACAGAATCAGTTCAGCGAGACAGAATAGACGTCAAGTGTATAATTGCGTGGTTGGTATTCGGCTTCGACGTAGTGTGACAGAGTTAGCTGACTTCTCGTCGAAGCTGCACCAACCACTCCCCGTCGCTGGCGATGCCGATAAACCGTTCTGGTAAGCCAACACCCAAATGCAACTCTTGGGGCATTCCGTAGTAAAGACACTCAGGATGCAAGAGGAATTGAATAAACGGCTCTGTCTGAATTAAGCTCCAGCAGCTCCAGATCTTGCGTTGCTATTTGACACTTACTAAGAAACAAACACCTTTATTTACCAAGTTTTAATACGGTCTCAGCCGGGATTTTACTTCTTATTATTCGTCCATTTGTGCCTGTATTTTTTATATCGCCTCGCGATGGCGCTGTCCGTCGTTATTATGGGAGATTTAGAAGGAAAATACTTCAGAAGTTCCCTTTATTCGTCTGGCGTTCACAAAAGAACTATTCTGCGCGGAATTCCCTTCTTTGGCGCCTTCCTGCAGTAATCTATCACCTATCGCAGGCTCTGTTGCAAAGCCTGGATATCCCCAAATAATTCATTATGCCGTGCTTTCGTTGAAAGACACCGCAATAGGCAAAATCAGTTCATGTCGGTAACTTCCACGCCTGCAAACTACTGAAACAGCGCGGAGAAATCATCAGTGCTGTGCTAGATAATGAATTACTTTCCAGTCGCACTGAGTTTGCATAAGAAATTAAGCATCGGTAGATAATTAAAATCACGCTCTGGTTGTCTTAGTTTCAATCATTTCGTTATCACGCAGCCTCTTGCCTTTCACTTATTCATGAGTTTCGGGATGTAGGCAAAATCATCTCGGTTAACCAGTTAACCCAAGAACAATTTTGTTCTCTCTCTCTTTTTTTTTTTTTTTTGGAAATTTTGCAGTTACTCAGTTCTTGATTTGTTATTGCCAACTGTACACAAAGTAGTATCCTGCTCTATCAACTAGGTATTCCGGTTGCTAGCAGAACTTGGGAGTAATCAGCTCTACTAAAGACCTATTACTTTATGAAGACCCTGGTATAGTTAGGCTTCGAGCCCCAGCTTATCGAAACCTAGTTCCCTAATAACGACGACACGTGGAGACAAGGAATCACTGAAACAAAATTCGCCTCTACTTGTCATCAGGGATCAGGAAAACCCCACTTCGTAATGATTTCCTGGAATTTGGGAACTAAAGACAGTAACACTTTAGAAAGTTGTGTTTTGGCAAAGTCGCAAGTAATGATTACACTAACACATCTATCTCGAGTTCCATGACTGCCAAGAATTCCGTTTTTAGTCCATACTAAAAAAAAAAAAAAGAAAAGCAGATTTATTTTTGATTTGTCTTTTAGCTATCTGTTAACTTACCGCCAATGGACCCGCATCACCAAGGAATGCGTTGGAAGAGTTTATCCCGGAGAATTATATAACATGGCAAACGTAAGCGGCACCGTTGCTGGCTTAAGGATAGGAGTTTAATCCGATAAGTCAGTTGACCAGCAACTAGGATGATGGAAGACCTCTTGTTAACTTTCAGCTAATGTTACTGACCAAATCGAAAACATCAGCAGAACACTGGAACAAATGGTGCCTTGTTAATAAATACAATAAGCTCAGACAAGTAATCAGCACTGATGCGCTTTTACGGCGTATCTTTTGGTAGAGTTTGAAATTTAAATGGTTTAATAAAATCTTAAATTTTATTTATGCGGTAAATCGATACACAGCAGAGATTTTTACTGCTTCGATTTAATTGGATATGCTTATTTAATTAAATTCACTGCGCACCACGTTGGTTAATTTCTTTTCTTTTGTTTTTTTTAAAAGGAATTTATTCTAAATTGTGGCTTTATTAAATATTAAAATAAGTCGTAAGAAAAGTAAATGAATTAAGGATTTATAACAATAATCAGGGGAAAACACACGCACTCCCTCTCTCTGTACTGACATCATATCCTCCTCTCTCTGTACTGACGTCATATCTCTCCCTCTCTCTCTGTACTGACATCATATCCTCCTCTCTCTGTACTTACGTCATATCTCTCCCTCTCTCTGTACTGACGTCATATCTCCCTCTCTCTGTACTTACGTCATATCTCCCTCTCTCTGTACTGACATCATATCCTCCTCTCTCTGTACTGACGTCATATCCTCCTCTCTCTGTACTGACGTCATACCTCCCTCTCTCTGTACTGACGTCATATCTCCCTCTCTCTCTGTACTTACGTCATATCTCTCCCTCTCTCTGTACTGACGTCATATCCTCCTCTCTCTCTCTTTGTACTGACGTCATATATCATCTCTCCCTCCCTCCCCCCAACCCGGTCTCTCTGTGTAGCTCCATTAGTTAGCGTCGATATCGCTCACGTTCTTTATAATCCTCAGTTTGCGTCAAGAAATTTAAACAACGAAGGAAAAGAAACAAAAAAATTAATACCGCCTCCATCACTCGTTCCTAGTATCTCATGAATAAAATCAAAGCCTCGGTGCGGAGACAGAAACGAAAAATTTATCTAAAATTATTTACTACGGTAAACAATGCGGGATGTCGAAGAACACAGCGGATGCTATTAAATTTTAAGGTATTGTTCCTTCCCCGACAAGCGATTCTCGTAACATTTTAACAGTTTTCCTAAATCAAAGCAATAAATAGAAAGAGTGAAAGAGCGAGGAAAGGCATCCTCCCCCCTCTCACAAGTTTCTTGAAAGTCTTCCAAAACAATTTCGATCATCGTCAGCCGCCATTTTCTTTCTGGACGGCGGCCAAGCCGCGCAGTCGTCGCCGGACGGAGGAATAGTGGCGGAATTTACGAGAGAGATAGGAACGGATTTAAAAGTTCCAGGTAACACGGAAAACCCATAAAAACCCACTCCGGCGAAGACGAACAACTTCTGCTCGAGATATTTATCGTCGGTCAGACCGTGAGTGCTTTTCGAGAGAAAACTGCTTCAAGCCGGCGACCGAACTCGCCCCTCTCGGCCGGAAGTAGCCCCCTCCCACATAAGAGAATTAGGCTTGTTGTTGTTGTTCCTCTTTATTTAGAAGACGCGCACATGCGCGATAAATAGGGACGTCGTGGTAGAAGGTGAGACCCCGAGTGGGAGGGGCTGGGGAGGATCCGCACATTAGACTTTTTAAAGTCTTAATTAAATCTTCTCCTGGGTATTCGGCTGGCATAGTTAGGGAGTTGGACTGTCCCCGACCCTAATTATCGGAATACTCCTTTCTAAACCAGCCGCTGCTGTAGCCGTTCCGGTCTGTTAACGCGGTCGGGCGACTGCTCGCCTGTGCGCATCTTCTCAGTTTTGTCATCACCGTTCTTAAAAATAGTGTGGCTAGTAAGGAAACAGGTGTCTTCGAGCTGTTGGTTATTTTTAAAACCAGGAGACTGCGAGTTCCTGGGATACTCTGCTTCTGGGCAGTTTTCATAGGTAAAGCTAGTGTAGAAATATATTTGTGAAGAATATACCTTTGCTTTGTACGACTGGATCAAAGGAAAGATAACTCTTCTGTGCCAATAAAGAAAGAAAGAAGGAATTGAATCGAAGACACTTTCAATGTATCACAGATGTTGCATCAAACAAGATAAGGGTAGGAAGCATCCAATGTTCTTGATATCAGTCAGCCGAGATCCAGTGCGGATTAAAAGTAGGTAATTATGATAAGGTTGTTAGTATTTCTGCTAGTGGTGTATTTCATTAAGTTTTACCGTAGTAATTACCCTGTGATAAAAAAGACCTTACGAGGGAGTTTTCTTTCTATTAGCCTTAAAAAAGTAAGAATTTTCAAAGATTTATCGTTGATATACTTACTCCAAGTTCGCTCAGTGGGGCTTGTGGTCTTCTTGTTGTTTGTGAGCTACGAGTTCACCGCTAAGGTTTATAATTTGAGCCGGCAAGTGTGTGTGTGTGTCTTTGTGTATATGTGGATGTGTATGTGTAAGTGTGTATGTATCTGTATGTGTATGTGTGTGTATGTGTGTATGTGCATGTGGATATGTGTATGTGGATGTGTGTGTATGTGTGTGTAAGTGTGTATGTATCTGTATATGTATATGTGTATGTGTATTGTGTGCATGTGTGTATGTGCATGTGTCTTTGTGTATATGTGGATGTGTATGTGTGTATGTGTGTACGTATATGTGTGTATATGTGTATGTGTTATGTGTATGTGGATGTGGGTGTGTGTCTTTGTGTATATGTGTATGTGTATGTGTGTACATGTATGTGTGTATGCATCTGTATGTGTATATGTGTATGTGTGTGTATGTGTGTATGTGGATGTGTATGTGTGTATGTTTCTGTATGTGGATGTGTGTGTATGTGTGTATGTGGATGTGTATGTGTGTATGTTTCTGTATGTGGATGTTGTGTATGTGTGTATGTGGATGTGTATGTGTGTATGTATCTGTATGTGGATGTGTGTATGTGGATGTGTGTGTATGTGTGTATGTATCTGTACCCGTAATTTGAAGGGAAGTAGATTTTACAAACTAATAATTATCTGGCAT
Source organism: Nautilus pompilius (assembly GCA_018389105.1). NCBI lineage: Eukaryota > Metazoa > Mollusca > Cephalopoda > Nautilida > Nautilidae > Nautilus > Nautilus pompilius. The sequence goes on from JACATO010000104.1 coordinate 87,675, forward strand.
TTTTTTTGCTTGCAGCTTTAAAAGATTAAATAATAATAATACTAATAATTAATAATAATAATAATATAATAATAAATAATAATAATAATAATAATAATAATAATAATAATAATAACTAATAATAATAATAATAATAATAATAATAATAATAATAATAATAATAATAATAATAATAATAATAATAACTAATAATAATAATCATAATAATAAATAATAATATATAATAATAATAATAATAATAATAATAATAACACGACGCTGGTGATAACGATGATGATGAAGACCTTTAATTGCTTTATAACTAGTGCCCACGAAGCAGATTATCGGTAAGGCAGGAGAACACACAACGCCAGGAAATGTATCGGTTGTTTTCAGTCGCCACTTTCCCTGGCACTTCACACTCTGATGCGCTCATCTATCAGCGAAAGGCCTCTTCCGGCTGGTGCGGGTTTGGGTCGGTACAGCAAACAGCGTGAGAGACTGGGCATGGAGATACTTTATTGTTGCGTTCTTAGACGCCATAACTATAAAGGTTTAATTTGTCAATGGAAGACAGATTTCCACGCATCGGTTCCCAAAGGAAAGCGGTAGAGAGGAATATTTGAAATGCAGAATCTGGATGATGTCTGCAAATCGAATGTAAAACTAGCAAAACAACAGAAAAAAAGAGAAAGTTATCTGCGCAAAAGGCTGCCCATTTTAATCAACTAACGAAAGTATTTAAAAAAAGAGGTTCCTCTTAAGGAACGTTTGGTTGTTATCGAGATCAGACTAGCGGGAAGAGATTAGATTGCATTTGAATTAAAGGGGATAAAGGAGGACGCCTTGTTCTCACCAGATACAACGGAAGCCGGCCGGAAAATGAAGAACAAACGGATTCCAGATTATTCTTTCTTTCGCGTGGCTAACCGAAAAACGGTCTCGCTGTCGCGCGAATCGATTCCGTGGCACGCGAACACGGACCCAGCTCGCCTACGGTTTTCTCGCCAAACCACACTTGTCTCGGTTCCGAAAATGGGCTCCGCGTGGACCGGGAAAGGAAGAATTACGCGCCGTGTTTCGGTCGGCGAGAGTTAACCCGTGTAGCATTCGTCCCAACTTGAAAGAGCCTTCCCCCTCCCCCCTGGAATCTTCTACGTAGCGGTGAGATTTCTAAATTCGTTTTCCGCCTTACTGCCGAATTTCGAACAGGCATCCCTTCCAGTACCGGCCGTAGAATGGTTAACTCTTTCCGATTTACCAGGCAATACATATTCTACTGAGTCAGAAGAACCGTTTAGTTTTCTTAAAATACTTTTACTCCCACCAGCTCTTCAGCTGTGTTTAATGTTTTCGCTGTATTTTCGCATCGCTACCAAAATCGGGGCCGAGGAACCTTAAGCGAGGTTTTGAGTAATCAAAACGATAATATAAAGCCACGATAATTTCGTGCTATTCGACGCGATGGCAGAGCTGTTCAATAACGACATAGAAATTGGCACTCATCAGCATTTAGAAAGAAAAAAAAAAGGAAAGAAGCAAAACCACTGGAAGGCACTTAGTCTAATGTGGGAGAAATTAACTAATAAATAAGTTCCATCGACTCGTTCAATTACAGTTCTAGTAACCTAAGCAATCTTGGTAAATGCACTTGCGCCAAACACGCTTTTGCTAATGAAAAATGTCAGTTTGCTATAAACTTTACCAAAATGAAGCAATCAAACTAGAGAGATGAATAAAACATATCTACACTTTCTCGTTTAAAAAGAGTTAATTTTTTTAAGTTTTCAGAAGAAGCACATTTTCTTTAGAATTTCTCCACATTTATTCTATTCCACATATTTATTAAAAGCACGCCATCTTTTCTGAAAAGTACATTTATTCTTCATTCTTTCGGAATACATCATCGTATTAATATATGTTTTTTGAGAAAAACCCCCAAAATACTATTTATGACGTGTTTTATGGCACTTTTTAATAGAGGAACTTTGTAAAAGTATTTATTAAGCATAATGATATCTGCTTATACATATTTAATTATGATTAAGATAAAACGGTCATAATTTGAATTATATAGATGATTTTTAGAAAAGCACCTTGCTTCCTACAGGGAATTGTGTGCACAACCTTCAATGATCATCAATCGATCTTTGCTTTTAGCTTTCTCATTATTCTTTTTAAGTTTTTTCAAAAGACTCATGCTGTTTGACAAATGGATTATCAGGGAGAACTACCAAACTACGCGAGATTAGATTATGTTGCGAAAGCCAAGTATATAGCGAAAATTTCATTCGCACGGTGTCAATAAAACGATTGGACTTATGATCGTCATAAAGTAGCTTTTATCTCTGTAATATTTCGAGAAGATTAACCGTTTTTGTTTATAATCCATCACTTTTATTATTGTAGATGATTCCAGAAATTTCTGGAATTCGGTTGCTCGAAGCCGTTTTGCTGGAGGAGGCAGAACGTTCTGAAGGGGGGTCGAGAATGTGTGTAATTTGGTAACATTCAGGACAAAGGGCAGTGAATTGTAAAAGTGCTGACTGGGTTTAGAACTCTTCATAAACAATATGGACAACTTACGTTTTATACGCCGTCAGAAAGAATCGAAAGACTTCGTTATGCTGTATTTTTTCTTTGACATTTAGATAAGTAATACCTCAAGCAAAAAAATTAACTTTCGCATCTTTGCATCTGCCACCAAAGATGAACCAAAAGACGGATGTTCATCCGTTGCCGTATGTAAATAATTTGGCGAGAATTTTAATTTAATAAATAAATTTTATTTCTAGTTAATACATTATAGGTTAGTAATAAATCTACACTTGCAGTTTGAAAACAATTTTTGCACTCTATCGAGATAATGATGACGTGATGATTGATTTCCGTGAGGTATGCACACCTGAAATAAACCTTTTGTATATTTTTTTAAAAGTTAAAGGAGAAAAAAGAACAAAACATTTATTATTTCGCCGTTAATGGAAACGAAATAGGATAGATGCTGGTGATTTTATAAAGGATTTTTTAATAATTAAAAAACTGCCAGTCATAAATCAGTGCGATAATGGAAGAGAATTAACATAAGGGAGGTAAATCGTCAAAAACACTGCTTCTTTGACATGCTAATAAGCAAGATTCATCTTAAAGTAATAGATCAGAAACTTCTTTGAAAAAAAAGGGAATTTTCCGTAATATCATATCTAATCATTTAAGCAAATACCCTAATGATTTACAAAAAAAAAAAAAGTTTGAAACAAACATTAAAAAATGATAACTTTAATATGGAAACTTCAAAACAGGCATATGTGGACGCATGTGTGTACACGGTGGATCGCTGTAAAGCTGAATCTATCGGAGACGATCTGATATTAATTTTCTTTTTGCCGTCGAGTTAGGTAGTAGGGAAGTATTGTTGGACGTTAATTTCTAAATCATGAAAACTCCACTTTTTCATAGAATCCTTTTGATGAAAGATCTGAAATCCATCTGCCGACATTGATGCCATTGGAAGCACCGCATTCACCGGTTGAGTACAGGAAATTGACTCATTTACTGTTAACTTTGATTCCCATTCACAAATTCATGGATCTTTGTGCGCTGTTCCTTTTGTGCGCATGTCAAATTGGGCTATCAAATAATTTTCAACCATTAATGTCTTGCTACCTTCGACATCGACTTCATTACATCACGAAATAACAGTCGATATATGTGTACGGTTTTCCAGAAGAGTTTTTTTTTTGTTGTTGTTGTTGATGTAATTCTGGTTTACGTTATTTGAATACGAACCGGAAGCTGGCGTCACGTGAGGTCATTCTCGCTGGACCGCACCCGGTGTCTCTAAAAACAAAAAAATCTTATAATTTACGTAGCGTTAACTGTGTTGATGACAGAGCTAGCGATGATCTTCTGACCGATTAGAATACACCACCAGTATGATTTGCACATGGTGTGAGACGAAAAAAAATGGTATTTAATACAGGATTTTAAAAATATTGAATTCCCTTCAAAGCATATATGCCTATTTTACGGCAAGGCAATTGGTCTTTCAATATTTTGTTCATTTAAAAAATAAATAAATTTTAAAATTGCGTTATTAATCTTTAAAATCGTTAAAAAATATTCAAAAACATTTAATTTAATTTAAATATTTATTAATTAAAAATATGAAAGTAAACAGAGATAATTCAAACTAGCTTAATTGGCTTAAAACAAGCGGGAGTTAATTATTATCAATTATAATTACATTGGAAATATTTAACTGGAACTCAGACCAATATTTCAAGAGTTTCCTAGCTTTATATTTATTCACATTTTGTTTATTTTATTTTTAGCGTTATACACAGGAAGATATAAGGATTCTATTTCCCAAAGATAGCCATTTATTTACTACTTGCACACCCTGCAACAAAAGTAAACTGCATACAGAAAATAAAGAGGCGGAAGTCAGGGTTCGAATTTATTGATTATCCTTTGGCTGTGGAAGTTTCCAATATATTAATATAACAACCCTATGCTATGTATTTTTGTTGTTTGTGACGTTTGTTTGTTCTTTTTTTGGTTTTTAAATAGGGAAACTTAATTGGTTTTATAATTAAAGCTGAACACTGTGTTGTTGTTTTTTTTTTTCTGTTAAGTATCTTTTTTAAAAGATGATAATTGTAAAAGTATACTGAAAGTAGAGAAGGGATGGGGCGAAATAACTCGGTAAAGGAATATATATCTTAAGACATCAGTGGAAATCCATACGTTTTTTTTTCCCCGGGAGAGACAGGGTTAGGATGCCACTTTTCCCGAGGACAAATTGATCAGTAATTAGAGAGATACGGCGCAATGCTAAGGAACGTGGGTAATTGATGCTTCAGCTAGAGCGCATTTGGCTTTGCTGTTCCTCCACCGTCTCGAAATGTCCTAGCCCGGAGTGGTTTTCCGATTAGTTCTCTCCGATAGTCGCTGCAACAGATCCGAGAACCAGCGGAAGTAGCTGCACTGTGCATTTGAGAGAGAACGTCGACCGCGCGGTTTCTTCTTCTTCTTCTTTCTTAGAGAGAGAGAGAGAGAGATAGAGAGAGAGAGGAGAGAGAGAGAGAGAGAGAGAATTCCTTTCAACTACTGCCACCCGATAATTATCATGAGAGGTAAATAACTCCGAAAATAGAGTAGAATAGAACATTCCTTCAAAGATCTTAAACCCAGAACCCTTTTAAAAAAATCCACACTGCAGCATTTCAAATGCGGTCGCATTACGCATGTATAAAAAATACACGGGAACATCAATTAGAAACGAAACGAAACGGGACGGGACGGGACGGAAGTTGGACGTACATCATCTTATTACAGCATCGGCCAGAGAAAGGAAAACAATGAAAGAAAAGGATATGCAAAGAAACGGAAGCTCCATTGTCATTCGAAACAGCATTCAAACGCATGACAAGCAGAGATTATCGGATTTTAATTCCGTTTTAAATGACAGCAAAACTTCGGCGTCTTTCAGTTTCTTTTTCCTTGAATTCGGCTTTTCGCCAGCTATTTCTGGAACCAGCATATTCCGTCTCCGCGGTATTTAGATTACTCCTTTACCTCTTTACCTCTGTTTACCTTCAAGATGAGTGAAGGCACAGCTCGAGATATTCCAGTCACCTACTGTTTCGATTTATGCGACTTTTCGGTGTTTCCATCAACTTACGTACGAAATTCCGGGCAAATTTGGTAACTTGTAGCAAGCTGGGAATTCCATCGCCAATCTAACCGGGTTAAGGGTGCTTCCAAACGCCGTAATTTCTTTATTATTATTATTATTTTAAGAAAAGGGAAGCTTACGACATAAAGCCATGGATACAGTAGCTGTAACTGCTTGTTTGTTCATCGATTTTTCGCTATACAACTTGCGAATTGTCACAGAAATACGGCAAAAAATGAACCGGTTTTACGTGTATCCAATAACAACAGTAGAATGATAAGAGTTGCGTCCCTTGTTTTGAAATGTTGACGGACTCTTAAAAGCTGCATCCTTGACATTATCATTTCAAATTGTATAAAATACCTCCTCCCCCCACCTCCCCGCCAAAAAGATAACCGAAATCGCTCACTGAAACCTACCCGAGCTCCATTAATTTTTTGTTATTCTTATGTTCTGCTGTTCTGGATATTTTAGTGTAATCGCATTCGAAGATTTTAACAGGTAAAAACGTCATCAGTGGCGTGTAACTTGAGTTCTTCTTTCCTGATATCAATATTCTGATCGGCTTTATTTAGCGATGGAAATTCGTGTTGCGATCATTATTAATTTAATTAATTACGAGACAGATTTCTGCTAATTATTATTCTCCATGGATGATTTCCACAATCCGAGAAGCTTTTCTATATTTTTCTGCGTAAAAGAATTTCGCTTCAACAAGACGAAATACCGAAGGTAGTTCGATATCGCTGATGTTCGTTGATAGGTACGATAATTTACACTGTTTCTGAGACGGAGTATTACTTTATCGTCGACAAAAACAACACGAAACATTGCTGTTTATGGGCGTAGTGAGCGTGTGGGTGTGGCTCGGGGGTTGGCAAGGAGATGGAGGTTAGATCAGCTGAACGGCCTGAATAAACGAGGGATTTCTCGACAGAAGATCTCATAGGATCTGGGGGGTTCTCGAAGAAGAGCTTTTCTGTACGAACCAACGGAACTCTGCGATGGCGATCGGGGTGGGAGCCCACCGACGATTCTCATACCTGCAGACGCGATCGGTCTGGACTCCTTCAAGGCCGAGTATTTTTCGCGCCCGCGTTCGCACGCCATCTGGCGAGACGCTTGAGCGGTCAAGGAAACCTCCGAGCGAAATCCAATCTAGCTAATTCCACGGCACGGCCGAAGACAAACAATCAAAAACCGCCACGAAGCCTCGAGATCTCGGCGCAATTAGAAGGTTGTAATTTCTGGCCGCCCGGGCGCCTGCGAGTAGGTGCGCGGCGGGAGATAAGGGGCCGACCGGGCGGAGGTTTCCGTTTTGCAATAACAGCGAACTACGCTTAACGGGAAGCGATCAAAGACATTTCGTGTAATGGCAGAAACAATGGCTTAAAAGAGCCCCCGCGCCATGAATGCGGACCCCTGTTCTGTGGAAAGGAATGGGTGTGGGGCACCATCTCAGAGCTGCAAGCTCCAGAAATACGGGCATCCGATAGACGGCCGGGACTGGAACTAACTACCTCGGCCGTGATTAGTTATCCAAAAACCGGATCACGAGAAAGTTTTACGTAGGATAAAGACATTTTTTCTGTTTGTTTGCTTGTGTTACCTTGCGCTAATACCTTTTTTAAAATATTTATTTCAAATTAAATACGTTCGTTGCAAACTTATAATGGATTCTCTCCCCAAATTAATCAATTATGCGGCGTTTAGGATTGTGCTGAAGGCTTGCGGCCAACCAGTGACAACCTTTATATCGATCTGTTGCGCAACAGACCTCCTCCATCTCTGAATAAGTGTGTCAGGCCCAGACGCTTTGTCGTACTTCAGAAATGAGGCGGCAGGCGGTCGAAACAAAGATCTAAGTAACGCAGTACTTTCGCTTGCGTCCCGATATGAATCTGGTATGACGCTACAGATATTCGACTATTAGGGGAGGGACCACTATGGCGGAAGCTTTAACCTCGTTCTCATTCTTCAGAACTGTTCTAATGGTCGACACCCGAAGCCTGACGATCACCTGCCCGGCAATTTGGATGCGTTACCAGCATAAACAATTAGCAGGATCTCTCTACAGATGTCATGGGTCCAGTCAATGACACAAGAAAGTGATGGATAAAGAGATCGATCAAAGAGCAACTACGTGCGGGCAGGAAAGGTCTCTCTCTCTCTCTCTCTCTCTCTCTCTCTCTCAATGAAGGCAGCGAGCTCCGTCCGGCGTTTGAATACGCTGGTCTCATTGGCTGGGCGAGTGTAGCCAAAGATGGCAAGACTCGGCGGTCTGTCAATACTCTGTCTCTTGACTTTGGACTTGTATTTAGATTTAATTTTGTTTTGGTTTTTAGTACACTATTTTCTCTCCAGGACGAAGAGCGAGCGCTATATGGAGTTTGGTCCGACTTAATGTCATATTTAAGACCGCATTAAAGATGATCTATTGTGCATTGTAATCGATAACAAAATCTAAATCTTAATACAGCATTACGTCCGTTAAACACTAAATAGTTTTTAAAGAAGGTTTGTTAACTCTAAAGAGCAATTAGTCAGCCCAGTTTCAGCAAACTGAGCACCTAGTAAGGTGAGTTAGGCGGCATTTTGGGCTGTCGTACTGGTGCCAATCCGTTTTTTTTTTCATTAGGCTTTTAATTCAACGAATACGACGACAAATAACTTGGCTCGATACTTGTAGCTTCACCGTTATGAAAATAATCTAGAACGTAACAAAGTCGCAATTAAGACAGTATCGGATGGTTTTATGGTGGAAGGGCGTGCAACTCTGTCAGTTATTTCCCACTGGCCGATATGTTAAGAAAACGAGTATTAATCTATCAAAATTGCGATATCACTAAGCTAAATAAAAAAAAAATATCCCCCCAAAATCCAATAACCATTATTTTGCGTTCTCCTTTTCTTTACCCCCGCACTCAGCGTCAATAAAAACTGTTAACAACAAAGTAAAAACGAACGGCACGAGAGACCAGTGTCGATTTTGCCTGCATGATACTTGTAGACTAAAGAGAATCCGTCTATGATGTTATCAACGATCCATTGAGGGCCGAAGATATTGCGGGCTGAAGCGACATTCTCCCTGCTTTAGCCGGTTATTAGCACCAATTTTATTGGGTGAGTTTTCATTTGAGAGACAACAAATGAAAACCGTTTACGATCGTAATTCTCGGTAGGGTGCCAGCTCGCCCGTCTCTTGCGCGGCGGATGGAGCTGTACGACCCAGTTAAGTAGGTTCGATGAAGGATGGGTTTTATTAAAAGCTATCGAAGAGATTCATCGACCATCCGAGGGTACTAAACAGATTTAGAAAAAGTCCTCAACGCGTCCAGTTTCCCCCCTTCTTTCTTTCTCTCCATCGCAAAGCATTTTATTATAACGGAATTAGAATTCTCGTTTGCTGAACAACCAAGTTATGGCGAATTTAATCTCTTTCTTATTACCAAGATCTGCATCGCAACGCAGGCTTTTGTCTTTCCAGAGATATTTCCTCGTTGGAGATCATGCCTAGCAACTGCTACCACAGCGTGACTTTCCGCTCTTCCTGTCAGTTGCTGGGGTTTGGCCATCGATGGGAGATTCAAAAAATGCTGGAAAACGGCGCGTAAGAATAAATATAAATATAGTAAAAAAGATGAGCATAACGGCGTTAATGTTAAATCGCTCTTTGATCATTTCAGGTAAGTTAGTACTCGGTTGTTTTTTGTTTTTTTTAAATCTAGTTTGACGGTTAATGAAAAAGATTTTTCCATCAGGGGCTGATTTAGATCTCCCCTTACCGTGTCCATTATTTCCATCATTGGCGGGATGTACGCGAGTTGCTCTCGGCTGACATTCTAAATGCTTCCGCAGGTAATCGATCTGATCCATTTCAGGACTTCGTTCAGTCTCGGATGCCTTGATTTCTTTCCCAGAATGGTCAGAAGAAAGACGTGTAATGTAGTGCCATCGAACCGAAAGAGTTTGGCACCGAATCCCACCAAGCCTCGGTAGAAATGTCAGGAAATAGCTTTGAAATGGCGACGAATCCTGGAATAAATGAGACGACTTTTGACAAACAGTGTGTCTTTCGTTTTTTTTTAAAGACCACTGTACCAGACTTCAGTCCCATCCCTGGCCGACGCTTCGATATTCTCCGTTAGATCCTTGCCGCTGTGCAGTGCACCGGGGTCTCGCCAGGCGCATCTCCTGACCAGACCTTTTTGTGGGGGTGGGTGCCTCTTATTCCTTGATGGGACTGATTTTTTGCATGGTAATAACAACTTTGACCAAGTTGGCGGAAATCACATCGGATCGCTCTGTTTGGGTTCTAGCTCGAGTGGAAGATGACAGCAACAACAACAAAAAAGAAGACATTAGTGTCGTCGGAAGAGGAGGAGGAGGAGGACCGCTGACAGGTTGCTGTGCCGCACCAGCGACTTTTGCGCTACCGCTGGTTCAGAATCCCTGGCCGCGCTATGGACGGCCTAGAACACGGGCCCTGCTAAACTGGAGGATAGCGGAAATCGCCAATTCTCGCCTTGGTGGCGCGTGCTGGGAGCTATCCTTTCGGTTTGCATGTCTGAGAGGAACGTTTCCACGGTCTATTGATACTTGTGTTTGTTGCGTTACTTTTGTTTTAACCTTTACAGAGAGTGTCTTCGGCAATTATCTGAAATAAGACAAATTTTAAGAGCATTTTCTGCCTCACTGCTGTCCAAGAGAACTAACAGCGTCTTGATACCTCTTTATGCGTCTATAAAACTCCAGGCTTGGATGCGTACCGAGGCATCACCATGGTAACCCCCTCTTTGCATGACAATAGTCGGCCAGGGGGGGTTGCAAAGCATTTCTCTAACGAATCAGAATCCTGTTAATAGCAAAATCGGACAATACCATTCTGAACAGCGATGGAGAGGGAATACTTCGCTACTTCAAATGAGCAGATTTGTTCCGACTTAGATGGTTTTAGAAATCGCACTAAGACTAATTTCCTGATGAACTACGACAGATGTAATATGACAAATGCCCTGGAATCGAATGCGCATGCTTAAGACAAGCGCTTCCGTAATACTATCCAGCGCTGTTTAGAGAAGGGCTCTCGACGCCATCCTAAATTAACCTGACATTATAAGCAGATTTGTATATCAGTCTGGATTGGCGAATATTATCCGCACTCGTATAAAGACTCGATTATGAATAATTCATACAAACTGCCAAGCAAATTAACTTAGTTATTAGAGAGCCTGCAACCTTAACAGGATCTGGCATGCATAAATTAATGGGATAAATGGTATCGCCACGTTTCGAACAATGTCATAAGAGTAATTCCTCACGACCACTGGGGGTGACGAGCATCTTTTCGTAAATGAGGCTAATAGAGACAGATGACTGCTTCATCCAGCTAAGTCTCGCGGTCGATTGTTCCGGTTGAGTGCGAATTATCTTAACAGCGTTTCAAAAAAAAAAATGAATTTAGAAGGATGATACGTGAACGAAAAAGCGAAATTTGTATGGCCCTTTGGGGGGGTCGAGTTACATTCGTCATCGTTACTTCCCGCTGTGTACGGCCAAAAAGAAAGGGATTCATTACGACTTCACGCTGAAATCTCATTCTTTCTTAACGTTTATTAGAAAATCTCGGGAGTTTTACACGCGAAAATAGCTGTTAGCATCGGCTTGACCTCCAATTGCTCTTTAGCTAATCAGAAGCCGATCTGTCACGGAATTAAAAACGGGTAAGTCAAGGGCATCTAACAGTATTAGTGATACCCTGGCCAGCGAGAGCTCTCAAATCACGTGGTGGGGCGGGGCCCACTTTTAAAGCGGTCACCAAGTACATTATTTGGTTAGAGGGGCTAGTGTTGTTCCAAACTGTTTTTGTAGTTGCCAGATGAGTCAGACGGCTATCAGGACATTGTAACAGATAAACACCTCAGAATAAAACGCTAACCTTCCTTCGTACGATCTGTTTCTCTATTTCAAGGCGAGTGCGCACAATTTAAATTGACGAGGTTACAAATAAGTTGTCGAAGAAAGCGGTCAGATGTTTTCTTTATTGCAAGCAACTAAGCCGACATAGTAATAGACTTGTTCACATTGCACAGTTTTCACTTATCATGTTACTCTCTGCTTTGAACGTCTCAAATAAATAGTGATATTGTGCAACTCGGAAGCCTGGTGCGGATTAGACAGTGGCATGCTGTTAAGAAAGAGTACAGATCATTGCAATATACTGGATGGTCGTTGTTGAATATTTGTATTTTCTCACTAAAAGAGGAGTTCAAATGCGCACATGGGCAACTGATGCGTTATCCTCTCATGATGGTAGCGACTATTGAAGGGGTCCAATTGTAATTTTTACACAAGACGAAAGTTGAACTGCGCTCTGGAGTTATGCTGTCGATGCGTCTGACCGGGACGTCTCACGCTATTTTGTTCTGTCGCCGAGTGACATGGCCGGCTATTGTAGAATCGTGATCCTCTCGTTCTTAAGGCGCTTCCGGGAATCGTCGTTCTGGAGGACCTCTGGCAAAACACAGCGTGAACTATGGTAATTTCGACGTAGCAGAAACACGTGTACATCCCTCCTTAGAGTAGTGATGATGCTGCCCGATATCATAACCGATGTTAGCCTGTATCGTCTGTGATGATGCCACTTGTCCGCACACACATCAGAATGGCTTTGCTGGAATACGAGCTGTGATGCCCAAAAACCATTGTTTCTCAGACCATCGTCAGCGTTGTCTGCAGCATTTCCTCTCTGCCTGCGGTGTCCAGCTGTTGGTGGCAGAACAATACAAGATCGTCGGAGTCTATCATTAGCAGGATGTAGACGACTACTTATAGAATTTTTCCTTTCTTTAAACTACAAATGCATATCTCAAATATCGGTACAGACCTGATGCCACTTAGCGGACGGAGACTTCTTCACGTAGAGTCTCTGGTAACTTGACTACAACCGGTAAACATTGAATGTGATAACCAAGTTGCTTCCGTGTGTCTCGTTTGCGTGCTTCCGTCATGCAGTAATTCAATGGCTCCCCTTTGGCAACACAGACTGCACGCGCGGGCCGTTCATATCCCTTTGTGAAGACACGATACTCGCTGAGTAGCCAATCCCTCGCCCTTTCTTTATAAAAAAAAAGGGGGGAGACGTGTAAGGGTATGATCGCGTGCTGACTTCGTATAACGTGTACAATACACAAAACCTTTGTCTATAACAGAAATCCATGTCAATTTTTTTAAAAAAAAATTCAGCACCATACTTTTCCGTGAGAACATTAATCTGCTTTGTTTAGATCAAATATAAGGCCGGAAACTTGCGTGGAGATCATTCTTTGCGAGTTGATTAAGATAATTTTGAGAAGTGGCTACTCTATATATTTTTTCTGTTATATCTGACAATAGACCGCTATAGACGCCAGAGTCGTCGAACAGACCTTCACTCCCCGGAAATCACTTATCGAAGCTGCGGCTCGAATTATTCGATCAGGCGGCCGCAGGTGTGTCGTTTAGAAAAGCAAGGTTTCTTAAAAGAGAAACGTATCACCGGAAGTGAGTTTTTTTTTAAGGAAATGACTGAAACGCCGTACGCAAGTCCATTGATCACTTGGAAATAACTGGATAGAAATATTGCAATGTGGAGGTGACTATTAACCGGTAAACGGATAGTCCGAGGGAGAAAATGAGAAATTCTCGCCTATTTGTTACGGTAATTTAATCCTAGACCTATAGTGTTTTTCAATTTTCCAGCCGATGAAGCGATACCACGATGACGCGTGTACACACACACACACACACACACACACACCACACACACACACGCACGCACGCACGCACTTAGCGTTGATTTCACGAGAACGAAAGTAGTCTAAGACGCGAAGGTCACTCAACGAAATCAATGACGTGGACATCACAGCAGCGCCACAAAATATCCGTGACTGATCGTGGCGATGTCGCCAGCAGTTAATGGTCTCCCTAAGCGAATTCACCTTAGAAGAAATTTCAGCACCCGCTACTCTTTATACAGTCACCAAAGCACCCACACCGCGTATTAGAGCATATACGATATCTCGATTATTCCGTACCGAGATTGCATTTTAGTTAATATTTTCTCACGAGGCTAATTCTACATCGCCATTACGTACCGTTTAGACACATGAAGTGGCACCAGAAGGTGGCCAGACAGTAAAGTCTGCGCGCGCGTGTGTGTCGAGGGGAGGTGTTGTCTGAACGAAGTCTTGGAGCACTCGAGCAGTTGTTCTAAGCCGGTAACTCAAAAATCTCAGCCTAAATTCATTTATCTATTATAGCTTAAGGACACTCACCCCAATCCCTCCCTCCACACACATATAGCGCTATCTTGCATGATTTCAAAAAAAGGAATGTGTAAGACAAAAAAATGATGTGATTCTTTTAAAGTGGCAAAGAAGTAAACTAAAGAATACATGACCAACTGAAAATTGACTATTTCCTATTTTCGTTTCCTTTTCTTAACAATTTACAGTAAGTGGCACTTATGTTTGTAGTTTCACTTGTCTTTAGCTTAATTATTCTTGAGTATACCAACATTTAATCCTTCGTGCACTCTGTCAGTTTCTACCGCTCAAACATCGGTTAGAATTTTTTGAACCGCCTGTATATGTAGTCAACACACCTGTAAAGAAAAGCAAGTGAGATTGGAGTCAAACACAAAGAATTATATTAACGAGAAGGGTACTCTATACCACAGCCTCTACGGCTCAACCTGTGCTGAACAATGCAGATTTGAAGAGTAGTAAGTTGCAAATACCCTCCAGATGGTATGCAGAGAGTTAACGCGATTCTAAATGTGAATCCTCCAAGGTAGGCGAAATGTCTGCAAGCAGTGTCAGGCTGGCTGAGCCCTGATCGCCACTCCTAAAACATGGTCGACACCTGGCCGAAATTTGAATAAATCAGAAGCCAGGAGGCACTGTCGCTGTATTTGACGTCTGAGGTTGTCGGTCTGAACGTGTTTGCGTGTTGAATCCTCAGCGATTACATAACATGTCCCTAGCGCTGCCGTATTTTGGATTATTGAACTGTTTCGCATTAAAAGAGAATTCAGTGAACCTATTCTCTCTTTCGAGCATTTCTCCGTTACTATCACATCGATGTACGCAGAAGGTATGAATAAGGACAGAACAATAGAACAGCGGGATTTAAAAAGAATTCCGTATTAAAGTGTAAATACATTAAATATTATTTTCTGAATTATCTGTAGCACCAACTTATTGAAGTTGAAAACTTTTTTTTTCTTTAAAAGTGAGAACAAAAGTAGATAAATGTCGCTAAAGAAACTAATCCTGCGACTCTGATGGTCTATAGAAAGAGTTAGTAGAGCTTCCAGATCGTTCAAGGTTAAATGTTCTAATAAATCCATACTCGGACTTTTGATAATTTGTGGAATATTTACATTGAATTTGAAAATAAATTAAGTTAGAAATGTTGTCAAATGGTGGACTTGAAAAAAGAAAAGAAATTGAAATTATAACAACAAAATGAGTTTAAATTGCAAAGTTTTGTTTTTTGTACTTAATATTTTGATCAGTAACCTTTGTCTTCAGTGAATGCTTTCATTTTTTTACCTGGCACTGTTCCAGCCAATGCTCTTTATTATGAAATACTTCCCTAAGCTTCATTAATAATATTTATTATTTATTCTCTATTCTTTGAATAATTTTAAATATATTTCTCCATCACTACCCGTACGTTTTCAATTCGATGAATCAAGGGAATTCTCAGGTCTCGTCTTCAAACCAGTAAATTGTATTGTTCTTAAACTAAAAGTGGACCTTTTTGCCGTGTGACATGGCGCCTTGTCTTGTAAACACTAACGATTACCGTCAGGATGGAGTTTCCTTAGCAGTAGATAGTCAGATACTATTTGCATTAATCGATCATCTTGGTAGAACTATCAAATTTTATTTTACCATTAGCAGAGACAGATGACCAGATGTCGACATTTTCTAATGCTACTGGGTTGGTAAAAGTAAAATCTGATTTAAGTCTTTTACCAGATTTTATCCCGGCTCATAAACTATCACGATTACTAACAAGCTTATGGGAATTCTTATCCATAGATATCACCTCGCTCCAATCTTCTGCTTCTCTATTTCGGTATCTTTTTAAATGAAGGTCTCTTTTTCTTTTGTATGGAAAAAAAAAGTCTGTCATCTTTTTTGTTAATCTGGAATGTGATTTGAAGCCCATTGTTACTTCTTTCTTCCAATTCTCTAGCTAATGCATTACTTGAGGCAAACCTATTCTTCTCTTGAAGACTTGCCAAAAACGCTTTTTTTTGGTGACATTGTTTTTATTGATCCAACTTTTTTTCAAAGATAAAAATATGTCCAATTCCATAAATCTCTCCAATAATCCTATCATGAACATGTCGGGTCCGTTTCCATAGATGTGTCTTTCGGATGTCCGACATGATCACCTACACACGATCCACGTAAACCACCGCAATTCAGGGTTAATATTTTTTTTGCTAGAACTTACTCCGGAACCGACCAAAATGCTGATGTGTGGATGGATAATCTCATGCGCAGAAGAGTTACGGAGAAATTCCCAGAGATCTCCAGAATTTTACGGACTGAAAGGAAACTTCTGACCGTTTCCAGAACACAACAGAAAGAACGGAATTTATCTAGAATACAGTGAAACATTCCAGAATATTCTGGTGATAGCATTTTGTGGAAAATGGCATCAACTTATTTCCAAACCGTTATTGGTTAAGAAATATCCACTGTTGCATTTTATTTTCAGTTTTCTGAAGAATTATTGCTTGTGTAAAAGTTAAACTAAAGAATTTTGACAATAAAACCAGAAAGGTCGGTAAAATTTTAATAATACATTTCAAAAACGTTTGAATAGTATAGTAAAATTTAAAACATTAATAATAATAATAATAATATATAATAATATAATAATAATAATAATAATAATAATAATAATAATAAAATAATAATAATAATAATAATAATAATAATAAAGACAGCAGAAGTTGTTGATGTTTTCCTTTCTTGCAGAATAATTTGGCGTCCTCGCTTTACCGACCATTTCACAGAGCCTTATTGAGGGGTCGTGTGTTTCTAGTTGCCGCAGTACCAGTTCGAGTTGTTGACCGATTGATATTAACGCTCCATATTTTTTACCTGGTCACTGCGTTACGTAAACTGTAGTATGATCCAATAATTGCTTTCTTGTCTCTTGGTTTCATACAATTTTCACAACTGCACGAAGCATCAGAGATGAGGAACTGTAAGTACTATTAATGACTTAGATTTTCTGTTTTCCCGCGATGAGAACTCAGAGCGAGTTTAGAATAAACCATCTATAATGATGGAAGCAAAGAACACCGCGGTTGCAATTAACCCATTTATTAATGCCGCATGTGAGGAGGGACGTGGTTTTCACGAAAAGCGGATCGAAGCCTATTCTCATGATTTCGCCTGACGATCGAACCCGTACTGATTGATGGCCTCCTAAGTGATGCGAAGATATTGGAAACGTTTAGTTCAGAGTAATTCACGGCTAGAAATACATAATTAAGCATTTTCGCACATCTGTTTTGCATTTTCTGTCAGAATCGAAGCCCTACGGACTTCGTTTCCAACGATACTGTATATAAATAATTTAAACTTTGAAAAGCTGAGATGTGGAAGGCAAGTGCGCGAAACGTGTCGGCCGGGGCAACGTTTTCCATTAACTTAAGTAAAGAAAAAGAAAACAATTTGCATTGATCCACCATATTATGTTACATTAGTTTGATCACATCCGATAATCCTCGATCTGCGAGAAAGATCTTTTGTTTTCCTTTTTTTCTTTTCTTCTATCGCCGCCAGAGGAAGGCTGCTCATGTCAGTTGACAAGGAGGCTTCTGTCGAGCAAAAAAATCATACCGCAATGCCCGAAGACCAATTTCCTAAGCCGTTAAACACGCCATTTGAGAATTTACTCAACTCGGAGATTCTTGTGAGAGTTTTACATTAAAGAACAAAGAAGAAAGCAGAAACTTTAGAGCGAAGATTTCATACTATCTTTAAAAGCTGAGAAATTAGAGTTTACTTTAGAAAGAAGGCATCGGTTCCAGAAATATATAGACTTAAGTAAACCATGAATTCCAGGCAAAAATCTTGTTTATAGTAAAATCTAGGGGCGTCAACCGCCTTATTGATATTTCATAACTGTAACTACTTCCTGATGAAATCAAATCTTAAATCGCGTCTGTGTCCATCACAATTTTACCCATATATCCGCCTTACATCAGAAAAGAGAGCCCGGGATGTTAATTTAAATAAACGAATTTTACAAAATGCCCGATAAAAACGGTCATTAGTAGAGCTGGAAAACCTTGATCAACAGCTTGTCTTTTATGGTTAGCACAATTCCTTAAAAATCAGAATGATATGTAACTAGAATTCTTAAGGATTTTCTGCCAAACTTTGTTTTGCACCCAACCCACCCTACGATCGGACGAAGTCCGACTTGCGATGTCTTGAAAGACGAGAATTAACCTGAGAGTAGTATGTCTGAATATGCGCGAAACTACAAGTTCAGCACTAATCATGATAGAATAAGTGGCCTTCTGATACATAAGTTAACATCCACTTGTCCTGATTTATTCTAACTACGTAAAGTACTAAGAAAACAGGGGGGTTTCCCATTCGCCATCAGCTGTATTTTGGTCTGTAGTACTTTTTTCTTGAACTGGTGATCTTAACAGTTAAGATATTTGTTTTTTTCATTTGTCGCAGCCATGGCTGGTTTCTAGTATCTTGATTGTCATTGCATTTTAGAAAATCAGCTACGTTTCTTGCCATGAGAATGACTGTGGACTACACGGCAGGTGCGCGCTCACCGTTCGATTGATATCAGTGCCCAATCAGAAACGAGCTGAAGTGCAGGGGGCCAGAACCCCCTCTCTCTTCAGTAGAAATAAAAGGCTTCGATTGTCATAAAACTTGTTCGAAAGACTCGTTTATTGACGGTGTGAACTCTTCTCCGCGAAATCCAGTTTACAGAAATTCACATCTAGATAGTCGCACCTGGCTTCCCAATACCTTCAGCTGTCGATCGAGAATGGAGACATCTGTACCAAGATTTGGGCTGCGGCGTTAAAGTCTTTTCGAAGAACGTCGCAATTTTTACCGGTTGCTTTGCCATTCTACAGACAAGGCTTGCTGCGATTTAGCGCCCACGTTCGTCATCGGGACGTCACTGATTCCACACTTCCCGTTGACCAGTATGGCGAATCAAGGAATTTAACATCTTTCCTGATCACCCGAAATCTTGGTATGAATCCGATCAAGTTCCTGTTGGCGCATCGTCAGCTGAGAGTAGCCTGTCTACCTCCTGCAAATCAGACAGAATTAAAGCTAACTCTCTGGGGGAAGCTACGCTAGACCGTAATAGAAATTCTCGGTGATGGATGGCAAACAGGTTAAAGGCTCTGTGGCTTTACCAAGAACAATGTAAATAATTTGGCTCCGTTACCTGTCTTGATTTGTCATTTTTCACACCAAACTTATTTTAATAGCAGGTTCCCAAATTGTTATAGTAAGTGGGGGGAACTTTAAATTTTTTTGCGTGTATTCATATTGCAGTTTTTTTTTAATTCGTAAATTTTGTACATAAAAGTGAATATTTTTGCTTTAATTTTCCTTTTTATCTATTGTGTTCACTTTGAAATAATTTAGAATCCACGCGGTCTTTAACATTTCCCGAACAGTTCAGAGATTTAGCTTCTCCGACCGTCGGATGAAGCGTAAACATCATACTGGTTTGTTAATGCATGTGATTTGCATAAATCTAAATAAGGATATAATAAATAACTAGAAAAAAGTACGTGTAGCAACGTCTTTAAAATTAAAATCTAACTTAAAACTAGAATAAAATTGCCAAACGTTTCACTTGTTATTATACTAGACAGGTGCGCGCGTGTACTGCCATACGTAATAGCCATCTCTCTTTGGAATGCAACATGCCTGATACACTGGCTGGCTACTTTATTAGCGCCCCCTGCACCCTTTCAGACATAGATTCTGCAGATACAAATTAGGTTGACCACGTGATGTTTCAGAATCCCTGCAGCCATGGCCGTCCGCAGAAGTTTTTCTAGACAGGAGGCAGTTACTTCCTCTTCCGCCCCTCCCCCCGAAGAAAAGGCCTAACTTGTAGCAGTTACTACAGTAGGAAAAAGCAGTTCTGTTGGCATTCTTCCTCATAACAAAAGTCATTCGAGTTCATCATCAGTGGAAGAAGATGAAGAAAATGGCTGCTACAATGGGAGGAATTATAGTCGAAAACGCGTGGTGTCAGAAAGAGTAGAAAGGCGGTTAGACAGGATAGTAATGTCCAGCCGTCCTCAAACAATAGGAGAACTGATGGAGACATACTTTGAAAGACATCCCCAAAGAACATTGCAACAAACAGACTCTAGCAGGAAGAAAACATTGCATAGACTGCTGATACATCTAAAAAACTGAAAGACGCCTCGTCTTGTGTAGAAGAGTGCAGGCGTTAGACAT
This sequence comes from Nautilus pompilius, assembly GCA_018389105.1. NCBI lineage: Eukaryota > Metazoa > Mollusca > Cephalopoda > Nautilida > Nautilidae > Nautilus > Nautilus pompilius. The sequence goes on from JACATO010000104.1 coordinate 107,877, forward strand.
AGGAAGACGGGCGGAACATGACTCAGTCTGAGGAACCACCCTTCGCCCCTTTTGCACAAATGAGCGTAGCCAGATTTGGGGAAAGTCATATAAATCGCTCGCCCCTCTCTTGCGTGGTTCTGATTTCCCGGGTATTTGGCAAGGGAGACATGGTTTGGGGCATGTTTTATCGGCGTACCCCGGTCCCCTTCGTTCTTTTCAAAGGCAGAATACATGCTCCGTATTATTTCCACCCAAATGCGTTCAGTGATTCTTCATCTGTGTCTTGCTGGGGCAGCCCTTTCCCAAGAATACAATGCGCCCATTTACCGTACCGACAGTTGCGGGATCGTGGTTTAAGAAACATGACGAGAGTTTCGGGCATCTCCCATAGCCAGCATCTTTTAGATGAACACAAGAGACGTATAATCCCTGACGATCATCTGCTTACTTTGTTCCGTACATTGTGCACAATATTATAGACAATTGGGAAAGATCCCTCAGGACGATCTGAAGCGCCTTGTGGATTCTATGTCACGTGATTCCATAGCCTTTATTCGCGCAAAAGGGTGGCCTAAACCATGATTATGTATAGATTTTAATAAAGCGGCCAACCAGTGTATTTTACGGCCAATAAATTCCAGATTAACAAATATATCGACAATCATTTGTTTACGATAAATTAAATAGTACACGATATTTACATATGTATTGCGGAATGCAGTCACACTTTTCCTAATTTATGAAGTAATATTTCCCATAAATAAAAATGAAAATTATCGTCACAATTTTTGGAAAGATCTATACAGCACTAAACTGTATTATATAATGATGAAGAGCGACTTTGATAATATAAAAATGATAGCGAAATTTTTCATAGTATATTTTATGGGAATTTATGCACATTTTATGAGTACAATATACTACCTGGGTAGAGTTTATCTAATAGGTGTAGAAAGATCTTTATTCCAGTTTTAACAACTGACACGAAGAACCAAAATATCTTTCTTGACATCAACAGTAGAATATTATATTTAATATTATAGTATTTACAAGGAAGCGGGAAGCCATAATGTATCATACAAAACTACCGTTTGAAGAGAAGTATCTATTAATGTGATATACTTTACCATTAATGACTTTCGGTGCTAGCAAGGAGATTATTCAGGCAGGTAAGTTTTGAAGTAATAAATATTGTTTCCACGCGTCAAGAACATGGAGGACTTGAGGTTGAAGGTCAATACCACTGAGTCATTCAGTGAGCAGAGATGGAATCATCTTGTGACTTTGTGGAGCCTATTGGCTTTGAAGGGCGGATGGGGTAGTTGGGAATTCAGAGGAACGCCGCTTTCACTGCAATTCCAAAGGAAGCGCAGTCAGCCATTCCCCAGAGAGTTTTCACCATGATAACTTTTTTTTGCCATTTTAGCTTTCGCTTTAAGGTTGTTCGAAGGTCTTCCATATATGGGTGTGTGTTAGTAATAGAAGTAAAATGTAGAACAGACGCAGGCCATGTTTTGAAACTTACGCCCAACACCGCTTGAACATAGGTAACAGGCAGGTACACCCCATTGTTTCTGGACACCTTAAGACCTTCTCTTTTCCCCCTTTTATATATTCCAGTGCGGACACCCGTCTCAGAGAGCAACGAGAAGCGCTAGTCGTGGTAGACAATTTTGGAAAGACGTTGTGGATGCCTCAAGCAATTCTTAAAAGTTCTTGCTTCTTCGACATCACCTTCTTCCCCTTTGACGACCAGGAGTGCAAACTGAAATTTGGGTCTTGGACGTACGACGGCTTCAAAGTAGACGTTGTGTTCTTCTCAAAGCCGGAAATGGACCTCAACGACTACATGAAAAGCAACGAGTGGGATATTCTCGATAACTCGGCCATCCGGAACGTCCAGCGATATGCCTGCTGTCCGGAACCCTACCCCGACCTGACTTTCAAGTTACGCCTGCGCAGGAAGGTCGCCTTCTACAGCTTTATCCTAATACTTCCGTGCGCATTGCTGTCATTGTTAACACTGGTGATTTTCTGGGTGCCTCCCGAATCCCCTGCCAAATTACAGTTGGGTAAGTGCGCTTTATTTTTTTATTATTATTATAATCAGTATCCGCGTAATCTTCGTAGAAGTAGAAAGATTTTTTTTCTCGACGCCACGAGCCAAACTGTTCCCACAGGTAACTTGAAGGGGCAATGACGTCACAGGAGGAAAAACTGACGTCAAACCAAAGGATTCCTTTTTTTAAAAAAAAAAAAAACAAAACAACAACAACACGACAATTGCACCCCCGAGATAACTGAAGTTAGTTTAAGATGACAGAACCGGTTTTGATCACTTTATCGATTTATCGGTTTTTATAAATGACTGTTGTGCCCCTATACCGTAATTTGTACTGCATCATGGGATTCCATTATTTAAACTGTTCTCGTGCTTGCTCTTTTAGGGGACTGTTGCAATGACTCGTGAGGTTCTGCTTAACGATTCCAACGCAAAATTATTTAAAAATTTTTCTTAAAAGAAGCGAGAAAGTAAAAGGTTTTGGGGTAATTTAAAGCATACATGGACTAAACGAAGGAATTACAGTTGTGTGTGCATTTTATCCATCCCCGCCGGACTGTGGAAATCTGTGATCTCCTGCAAGCCACTTCTTTAAATTGGATTGTTTCGTGAAAACAAAAGCATTTTAGCAGCCATTACCGAAGCCAATGAAGCAAACTAAATAGAAATGTCGAAAATTGTCTTTGCCATCTTTAAATATTCATTCCACGAAATCGATGAGACGGTGCTGCGGTTGTACGTTTTCTTCTATTTTTAGACACGTGCATTACTGGATTGTCTTTTAAAGGGTTTCCTAGCAACAATGGTTGCTTTTTTTGTGTTTTTTCTTTCCTTTCTCTCCAATACAGTCTCATTTGTCAGATAATTACACAAACAGATCCCACTCAGGCAAACTCCGGCTACGTAAATTAAATAGGCTAAATCCCACAAAAAAGACAAGATGGGTTTCTTTGAGCAAATTAAAATTAATCTAATCGTTTTTCCAAAGTTTTCTAATTTTTTATTTTATTTTAAATGCGGATGCTTAGAATTCTAACTAAGTTGTCATCAAAGAAGGTTACAATAACCTTAGCGCAATCACCGTTTTCTTCATTATTAAAATTATTATTTTAATTAGTATCTCATTCCGTCCTTTTCTTTCCCAAATACGACCATTTTAATATAATAGTATTAAACAGTAGAACGATTGTTTATTATTATTTTATTATTATTATGATTATTATTATTATTATTATTATTCTAATTCTATTATTATTATTAATTTATTATTCATCATCATTTATTGATTATCAATCACTCTCGGCAGCGTTTTAAAATATAACTATTTACAGAATTAAAAGTGTATTATTTATATTTTAGCGATGCGTTAAAGAATTTAGCATATCCATGTTTGTGTATGAGTAACCTCACAGAGTGGAGATTATTACAAGGGAGATAACTTACATTAAAAAAAAGAAGGGAAGTTTGATAGCTATGCCATTGTTTCACGAATATGGTATTCATGTACGTTTTTTGACGTATTATTGCCAATTTTTACACATTACGCGATGATCGCCGAATTACGATTGTTCATTCAAGGAGTTAAAATGTCTAGTAATAGATATAGACTGAATGATATCTGCATTTAGTCTCCGGAGAAGCAGAAAGCAACATAAAATAGATTCCTAGTTCTATTAATATACCGAAAAAGAAATCGATTTTATTGGTGGACCTCTTTATCCTACAAATAAAAAGATTTTGATCTCTACGTACAGATCAAAAGATACTCCACACAGCGACAGCTTATTGTTGTTTGTAAAGCACAAAAGGCGTCGCCTGACAGCCAAAAGAACGCGGTTGGCAGTAATAAGATCAATAGGCGATAAGATCAGAGTCTTGCACTGGTCATCGAAAACGACTGCGATCGTTTGTTGATTGCAGTAATCTCGGGGATTAATCTCCCCGCGAGGTGTCGCCCACCCAAATGACAGAGGCAGCCGCCGCTGATCGATAAAAGACTTTACATCGGCATTCATTGATGAAGACAAAAAGAAATTGCTTTATAATGACTACATGCCATTTCCCTACTCAGGGAGAGTGACCGCGGCTCAGCCTCGCGTCTGACCCGTCGGGGTTTATAATTCAAAGTCCCAAGATAAAACAGGTTTTGCCAGAACGTTGTTGGATGCTGGACTTCGTGATTAGGTAGATGCGGTTAAACTCGCAAGCAGAATCCTTTTGTTGCAACGCTGCCTTTTTACTGAGAGTTTTACTCGAATAAAGGCCATCTGTACATTATCTTTAAGATTACCGTAGGGCATTAAAAGATCAGCTTTAGGGGTTACTCTCCATCACACAGCATAAACGGTAGAGGGCGCTGTGGATATACCAAGAACAATTACTGTGGTTATTAAGAATATAAAGATAATTTTCGTCTACTAACATCGCAGTGCAAAGCTTGGACCACAAATGACATTTCTAAGTGTGACGTACATTTTGTGCACCAGACCGGGGCGAGGATGCGATTATGAATCCTTTAAAGGTATGGAAATATTTATTTATTCATGTATTTTAACGGGTTTAAGGTTAGATAAACCATCACATGCAGTTCTAACAAAATTAAGTGCATCTGTATTAAATTTTAAAAAATTTTATGTTAATTAGCTACACTGTTGTGTAAATCTGAATATCGTTATTCAGTATCGTACTAACTTTGAGATAAATTGATGATTAAAGGTTCAAAGTTTCTGCAAAAAAAAAGAATTTAAAAGAACGTTTTCTTGTTTTACATGTACTTAGTACGGCGCATATGAGGTGTTGGTCAAATACATTTAGAAATCTTAAAAATAGATTGCCATTTGTTGACGTAATTCACACTTCTCGTAACATGTGAGAGACTAATATCCAGAGATAAAGAGGTGAAGATAATGTTGATGGTAATAATTGGTGCGACAAAACATCTGCACACGCTTTGAATCAAAGCTAAAGGCGAGACTTTTGTAGGAACACAAATCGAGACGAGCAGCAATGAAGCGTGAAGTAGTCAGTATCCGTTTAATGGAATGCTTCACTACCGACAATCGGGACTGTTAAAAGGTGATCCAGATATAACAAAAAAGGAAATATTAAACGTGTAATCACACATTTGGCAATACTAAATGACATAAACCTTGCAGGCAAAAAGGATAAGAAGAAAAAAGCAATTAATATTGCGTCATGAAACTGGAAGTAAAGTATACTTTATCTAGCTTACTACTGGAATAAGTTTCCATTTGAACGGAATAAGAAATTTAATTTAGAAGCATTTTAAAATTTGGCATCCGAGTCACACTGCACACGTAATAAGAAAGCTCCCGAGCATAAAGCAATAAAACGAATATTATTTGTTGCTATATCAATGGTATAAATTATGAGAACCATCTAAGCTTAGAGGTTTTTTCTTTAAAATCTCATTGTAATTAACGGATAAGTGTTAATTACTTTAGTCTCGACAAGTTCCCATAGGATATCGCTATGATAGAATTACGTTCAAACTTAGCACGATCTACAGCTAGCATCTTTGAGCGTCAAAAAGATGAATTTCACAAAAAATTCTTTCAAAGGATTTATTCCAAAAAGTCATGTACTGACTGGTTTTATTGAAAGATACTTACGTCTACAAGCCAATGATCTACAAGCCTTTGAAGGACAGGTTGTTATCAATGTAAAAATTTAATTAATGCAGCGGAAGACTTTCAACTTTTATTGTGCCTCCCTTTGGAAACTGAAGATTGGCGCTGTTTATTGGCTGTGCCAAGAATTTTCAGAAGTGTGGCTGGATCTCCCTTGTCGGCTGTTAAATAAAATTGAGAAATCCATCGTAATATGGCCCGATAATTGAAGTGGCTCGTGTTTGGGGTTTTCTGAATAATATTTTATTTATTATTTCTATTTATCAGATTTTTCTCTCTCCCTTACTCAGGAGCATCCTACCAGTAGATCTCTCAAGCTTTTGTGCCGTTTCCTTCATGGCTTTACTCCGTCCTTTCTTTAATAGTTGCTTGCCTACCAAAATGGCGTCATGATTTTCAAACCTTTATTAATCTCCAAACAAGAACGATCTTCTATCAACCACTCGCAAAAAAAAAAAGAAAAAAATAGCAACAACAAAAAACATCAAATGGGTGCGAAACAAATGGCAAGGATTCCGGACGGGCGAGCAGAAATATTGCTTATCCACTGAGAAATAATGGTTAACAATGCAATCGCTAAATTAAGGCGGAGTAACAGAGCTGAACGTACTGCAGCAAAAACCAAGTTTTGGTACGCAATTATCACGTCGGCGCCCTGTGGGTCCCAAAGCATTAGAACTAAGGGCCTTTCGGCTAACCAAAGTAACACGGGGCGGTAAGAATGAACCATCTTTAAGATGTTCACAGTAAATACATTATATTCTTTGCTTATTATCTTGGAAATCCTTATTTACGACGTTAAGTAGCAGAGTGGTTGAATCACTCTTTATTGTAGATCATAAATTAAAACAATGATTCGTTAAAGCACCTGTTTAAACTAGAAACCGCTATGACGAAACCAGATTGGTTTCGCGGGTTGGAACTAGGCCAAAATAGTCTAAATAATAATAATAATAATAATAATAAATAATAATAATAATAATAATAATAATAATAATAATAATAATAATAATTAATAATAATAATATCACGAACAAAAGGTAGTAATATCTTCAAAGCCTTACGCTTATCATTTCGAATAACCGTCACGGCCATGAGTTTAGATTTATCAGTGTTAGCAATGCAGAATTCCGGACAAAAGCCATCGTTCTCTAAACATGTATCCGTTTATGGCTGCTCTCCGTTATGGAGGCGTCCATGCTATGTACGTGATCGATCTGGCCTAAACTTCTCGGAATGATCCAACTAATGCGTCAATGATTTCTGAACACAAACTTTTTCTTAAGGTTACGAAGAAGATCTCTCTCTCCGCTCTCTCGCTCGCTCAGCTCTCTCTCTCTCTCTCTCTCTCTCTCGCGCTCTCCCTCTCGTCTCTCTCTCTCCAGCTCTCCGCTCCGCTCTCTCTCTCTCTCTCCCCCCTCTCTCGCTCTCTCTCTCTCTCGCTTTCCTCGCCACCCATCTCTCCCGACTCGCGCTCTCTCTCTCTCTCTCCTCTCTCTCTCTCTCTCTCTCTCTTTCTCTCTCTCTCTCTCTCTTCTCTCTTCTCTTTCTCTCTCTCTTTTCTCTCTCTCTCCCTCTCTTCCATGTATATATATATATTTATCTTTTAAGTTTGAGTTCTGTAGTTTTAGAACAAAGCCTGTCTGTACTCTATCGAATCGGAAAAGTTATTACCAGCCGCTTGTCCAACCCCCCCCCCCAAGACGCGCTCGCCAATCAATACCACTGCTCAGATTAAGTTTAATTCTTGTCAAACTGCAGATGAACCTCGTTACAACAGAATGGACCAAGCGGAAAGAGAGATGGACTCTGATTAAAATTCAGGTCTACTATAATTTGATAAAGTGCAATAAATTTCCGGCTATCTTTATTAATTGTATTCTCCGAGGAGATGGCAGACCGGTCAGGGCTAAATAAAAAATCGCGCGATCAGTGCCCGTTTCTTGTCAAAGTAAATAATGACGTTAGCTAAATCATCGCCAAACAATCTGAGAAAAAAGGGTTTAAAGTCTGCTTAATGCGTATTTAGTCTACATAAACATTATTTTTGGAGGGTAAGAAGTATTAATAATTCGAATCTCAACTCACCACATAAAAACAAATTTTTTTTTAAATATGAAGGCATCTTAATTTAATTTTAATTTTTTTTAAAAACCCATCAGATTAAAATCTCTTAAAATAAACTGGTTTCAAATGAACTGAAGCGAATATCAGTATTTTGCTTGAAAATGTTTTTTTTTTCTTAATTAAAAAAAAAAACAATAATTTCATCAGATGCATTTGTAACTTGGAAAGTATATTCGCCAATTTATAAATTCGGATTTTGTCAAATTTGCTTAAACAGTGGCATTATCAAAAATTTAGGATGTTATTTTTACTGGAAACAAACTAAGTAAAACTAAATAACAATCAAGATACCATTTTGCTCGAAATCATACAATTGCCAATCGATGATAACTTTCTTTGTGTGAAAACGATATAATATTCTATGACCGTAGTATCATTAATTAAATATATTTAATTAATTTCCATATTCCCTTTTATTCTCTCTTTATAATTCCTATTTTATTTTTTTATTAATAATATTGTTTTAATTTATTTCCTTAGTTATCGACAATCAGAATCGGTCTTGAACAGTGGGCGGCCATAATAATTTGGCAACCTGTTATTCCAATTTGTTAGTTGAGGAAACAGTGACATTCTTGTTAGAACTTGATCGAATCACCTTTTTACAGAACCTGTTTGGCATTGAATCAACTAAATTTTGTATCTCTCTTATCCGCGTGAGATCTGCTTTTAATTCCATCATATTTGGTTGCGCTCAGCTGACGACCCAGGTGTTTTGTTAGGTACTCGATTGAATTCATATCAGGACTATGAGCAGTGAGAGACGTTAAATGCCTCTTCTCCAATTCTAAACTGTGGTCTCACCATAGGCTTGGCAGTAGCAGTATCCTTCTGAGGAATATGGACATTGAATCGTGATGTTCTTTGTTAGCACAACTACAGGTGATGCCTTTAATGGTATTGCGCCTGGGGAAAAAATTAACTCCTCGCCGACGGTCTACGAGAAATTTCTAGATCTTTCGCAGTCTGTCGTTGACTCCGATCGCATTTTGGACGGCCTGTGACACGACCTCAGATCCTCCTGATTTTAGCACACGTCATCGTCATCGTTGAAAATCTATGGATGAGCGGGATTACTAACAATACAGCAATTGCTTGTCGAAGGTAAATTCAAAAGTGGGTCCTTCGTGGTTCTCTGTCATTGTATATGCATTCTAATTCAATGAACACCGTAAAAAAGGTCGTTTTTTTTTCAAATTTCTGATAGCAGAATTCTGAGGGTTTTTTCCTCTCTCTGAGATCTGTCGCAACATTCTTAAAAGAGTTATTCCGCATTTAAGAAGCGACTTACATTTCACATTAGTCACATGTAAGTTGGACGTTCAGCCTCCAGGAATGCCAGTCTTAGAAAAGATCATCTGGTAAAGATTATCAGCAACTTAAGTGTAAGGGATTTTTAATCTCCTTTAATATACACCTCAGGCCGAGTAATTGCAGTGGATGTTAAAGATAATATGACGGATTGACTCTGAGGATGAAACTCCAACGAGAACTCGCTGAGAGCGCTGTTTTTCTTGCTATTTCAATATGTGAACTTAAGAAGCTAACCGTTATCAATCAGGGTTGGGGTTAAAACCTGAACATTTCTCTTAACATCAGATGTTTTGCTAAAACCAGTTATGAGCAAAAACACCAGGTAATCCGGGCACTGGTTAAAAAATAATAACCCGTCGCAGGTTTGCTTGGAATGGTTAGGAACCGCAATCATAAATTAGCGAAGACAGCTGAGAGACCTAGATTTACTAGTCTCTCTAAAAACTGTCATACATTTAAAGACAGGCAGACGGGCTAGTGCGGCCTTAATGCTAGAGTGTATCTAAGCGGGACGGTACGAGGAGACTCTAGCAGAGATTTGGTCCCGTAACCCACAATATTCTCACAGGTTCTCATCCTCGTGGCGTACATTCAAAAACAACAAAAAATACGAGAGAAAGTGATGTTTTATCGCCCAGTCTGCACTGTCGACCAGCGAGGATGTTCGAAATACTGTCGGAGCGTTATATCCGTTTGTGAGATATTGTATATATTGACAGTAGACGGAATCGAGAAATTTCTGTCATACATAGCTGAAAGGAATGATTTATTTCAAATCTGTACTTCCTAAGCTTTACATTTTTTTGCCTTTTAATTCAAGATCGGTACACACCAAGTAAACTTTTTTTTGTTCTTTTATTCTATTTAAATTGTAAAAGCGAGTTAATTTATCCTTATTCTGTTACAAATAATTTGGATTTCCTATTCATACGTCTACTATCCACATGGAATCGCGCGGACTGATCGCTGAACAATACCCATCTTCAACTCTATTTTACATTTCTTCCGTAGCTCAAATTTTAAATTGTATTGATTGGAACTTTTTTTTGGAAGCTGCTGGACATCTTTTACAAAAAAACAAACATTGCAAATAATTTTTCTTTACAAGATTTCTTAAAAATTTGTTTTAGAATCATTTTAACTCAAAGAGATTCAAACCATCACTTTTGAAAGCAAATGGTGACGGTGAACTAGGTAATTTATCTGTGCCAGCTTACACACATGATTGTACAATTTGTCTCTTGACCCCGCATCCGTTGTAGTGTCTCTGATGAATTGGTGCCATTTCATAAGCTAATTTCTTCTGACGCCAGATATTCATTTAGCTTAGATGCGCTTTCTAGTCACATTTGGAGAGCGGGTTCGTGGATACTAACGGTAAATAATGTTTACGACTTCCTAACTCCAGAACTACAATTATGTCGAAGTAAAGAAAAACTCGAAACTAACTCAGATGATGGTAATACTTGCTGACATGTTTCCAAAAAAACGTTCTGTAATAGTTGTTCTGATTCTACCTTTACTTAACGAACAATCGCTGATTGCCACGCACTTTGGTTTGGCACTGACAGTTTTTGTTTTTTTTTTTTTTTTCCTTCGCCCTGAAATTTGCGTTTAAAGACAGGAGGTTATTTAGAAACACTGAAGCCTGCAACATTCGCAGATATTGATTTCTCTAACAAAAGCATTCTTTTTCCAGTCCTTTCCTAAAATCAGATCCTGCAATGCTCTTCTATTAAGTGAGTTGTTTCACAGGAAAGTAAGCAAACCTCTCTCTTCAATGGCAACGACTTCGTGAATCGGACACAAAAATCAAACAGTCAAAGACTGGCTCAAGTATTTCCGACAGCAATATGAAAGGAAAGAATCTGCGCGAGTCCCAGAGTAACGGAGTGTGGCGTTGACTTACACCGTTAATTCAACATCTATGAATTCCGTTGTCTCTCCTGCATGTATTGTTTATTCCACGTCACAGCAGTGGTTTCACGATGGGAAACCTATCAGCCAATATTAATCTCCCCCACACACACAAGTAGACTTGCTTCATCTGCAGGAGGACGAGCCGCAATCATGCAATGAACAACCAGGACTACATTCATTAACGTTACTGAATAGTTGCACACAACTCTACCATACGCGGAGGCTCTGCGACTTAGCGTGTAACACTGTCAATGTCCACAGGCGACTGATTAGAGAATTTTCTTATTTAACTTGAATCCTTTAGTGTCGTGGAGGGCGATAGAAGCTCACGGTTGTTTATATCTATATAGTTTTCATCCATGATGCCGGTGTGGCAGCCAATCACGCTTTCCACGGCTGCCAGAGCACATTGGGTCTAAAGGTACCTCGTTGCTCTCTTTCATCAGTCGCTACGTGAGATGCAGCATAAACAACATCACACCTTAAAGGTAACATACGTTGATTTTATGACTACTGCCAATACACTCCAATACAAGTGAAACGGTTTAGGTTATATATTTTTTTTAAAATTAAGATTAAGGCATCATCTTCAGTATATTGTATAAACCAGTCTCTGTTCTATTGAGAAATCCTCATTTGTTATCATAATCCATGATGAAAAATAAATTGACTAAAGTACATATTTTATAAATGAAGTTCAAGAGCAATCGATTTTCATAAAAAATTCACAGGAAGCATCTTCTTCTATCCTCTAGGAAATGTAATAAATCAAGTGTTGACAGCGATATTAATGGCGCACCTGGTTGTTTATATCACCTTCATTAATAAGGAAATAAGACTGATGATTATCTATTCACCATGTTTCAATAGTTATACATTTAACATAGTCTAAATTAGAGTTACTAAAACAATTTTGCTATATATTTTTTAAGTTTTAATCTCGTTAAATGTTGTAAATTTGTATATTATTTTAAAATCTTACAACCTATTAGTTTTTGTTTCCCTTCATTTACAGTGATCAGAAATATCTTGAGAGAGAGAGAGAGAGAGAGATAGAGAGAGAGATGACGTCAGTACAGACGAGAATATGACGTCAGTACATAGAGTATGACGTAGTACAGAGAGAGAGAGAGTGTGTGTATGTGTGTGTCTGTCTGTCTGAGTAAACAAATGTAAATAGTATTAGAAAATAAATGGTAAAGTGTAGGTTCCTGACCCGATGGCTGGTGAAAGGAACGATGTATCTTCAGATACGGGGAAGCAAACCTTTCAGAAAAGATCACCACTGAGGTAAGAAGTGTGTTCATTTGCTTTAATGCGTAGCTGAGTAACTGCGGCTGAGTTACCGATTATATAAAGAATTGTAGAGGCAAAACTTCGACTAGAAACCACTGTTCACCTCATAGAGAAGCGACTGCGGCTAATACAGGCATGTCTGTTCTTTTGGATTATAATCCACTTAAATGAAAAAAGGCTGCTGAATCGGTAATATTATTAATGGCAATTAAATTTATGCACTAATTGGCGTGAATAATCTCTTTAAGAGTCACTATCCTTTTTCTTTACCATTTGAAACCTTTATGCCTAAAAATATTGATGCCGTCTTAAACGGGAATGAATTAAGGAGAAGAAATAATGTTACTCAGACGTTTTCAAAATATTTGTGTGCGATAGGCTAATTTATTCCCCTTTTAAAATATATTCTTTTCAGTAGAAGAAATTGAATAAAATTATTTTAATTTGTAAATCGAAAAACTAAAACCGAAAGGCGGACGCTTTTTTCTGAGAGTGACTAATTAAATTAATATAAGATGCGCGTTATTCACAGAGAGTCCACCAGGAGATGCAGTTAGGCTGTCTCAGGGAACTTGTTCATGCACGGAGCGGTTATCCAGCTAATACTTTCTGAGAATTCGAACAGCAGAAGATTCTCGACTTTCTTGCAAGAAACCAGATCTTTCCAAAAATACGATACCATTATATTTCATTTGTCAAATCCTTTCTGCATGACAAAGACCAGAGACGAGGGAAATGGTACTAGAATGCATTGCTTGGTTTTATTGATCGTGTTCGGGTTCTGATAAATGCTTCTCAAACCCCAACGTAGAAGAGAGTTGTGGTTGGCAGTAACGTTTTCCGTTTCCTTTTCTCCGGATTAAGTTTTGACAACTGGATGGAAGAGAAATATCTTGGCTTACGGCGTATATTTGTAACTACGATATTCGAGTACAAATGCTTTTTATACAAAAATATATTAAATAAGATGAAGTAAATGCCACAGTATAAAATTATTGCATATTTTCGTTTTTAATGATGTTCTGGCCTCTGTTTTGTCTGAATAAAATTAAGCATTTACCCGATTTAATGCAAAAGCGTTTAAACATGAGATTTAACGCGATTTACTTGACATTAGTTCGCGTGTTTAATCTGAGTGTTCCACGTTGGTATTCTCTTATGCCAAGACATCAGGTTTTAAAATTGAGTTGGTATTTTATGTTAAACATCTTTCATTAGATTTTGTCTTGTGCAGCTAATAATGGCTTCTGACGATTTGTAAAATCCTTTCCATTTATAATAACTATCGGATGCAATATTTGTGTAAGGTTGGAGCACTGGCTAGAAATTATCGTGAAAACATCTTGATGGTGTGTTTCTACGTATACAAATAAATAACATTTAAGTTCGTCCCTATATTAATCTGGTTCTTATACAAGTAGCCGGGTTGCATTAACTTGCGAACGCGCACGCTTATCCTTTGCATATAAATATGGCGATATATGCAAATAATTTTGTGTAGCAGACGAGATTAGTTTCGAAAGGAAAATCAAAACCAAACCAGCTCTCGTTCCATAAATATCCTGTCTCCTGCAGTAAATACGACTCGCAGCAGACAGAATATAAAGTAGTAATTGTAGTTTATATTCTAATTATATTTTAAGTAAATTTCCCCATTCTTATTTATAATTGTATATAAATTGCCCGCATCAAAATATATTCTCTGTGTTTCAGATCTAGACGGTAATAAATGTTTCCAAAATATTCATAAACACTTACTAATCGAAATATTCCCTCTATTATTCCTTTCACCATATTTTTCTTTCTCTGATAAAAGGAAATTAATTTGAGCTTATTTTGTTATCCTTTGTTTTGTGCTTTTTGTTGTAAATACATGCGTCGTGTCTGACGTTAGAATACTAAGAGTTTATTATTCTGATATATGCAAAAGATCTGCTCACACTTAGTTTTCGCCACAGTTAATATGTTCTTTAGTATTTATCTAAGATATTCAAGGGTTAGTCAAGTGAAACCGTACTATGATGGGCACCATATAGCTTCTGTGAAAAGATGCGAAAAATTAGTAGGAAAATCTCCACGGTTTTTTGAGATAAAGAGACGAGTTAAGTAGTTTGCCATTTGGATGACCAGAATTTTCACCTGCCATTCACTGTGGAATTCAGATTCGAATATGTCAGGTAGCAAAACTTTCAGGCGTTTCGAGGCATTTAATCAAGAAGCACCTGTAGTTGGTAATACATTTTTGACTTATAGTGTTGCGCACAGACCGGTTTGAGAACAGAAAAGAGTCTTTGAACGTCGGTGTGATGCACGTCCCGTAATATCAGAGTATGCCAGGTTTGTGTCAGGTCTTCATTGCGGGGCTGATGATTAGCCGGCGATTCAGTAGACTTCGTTCCCGTAACTGATGGTGCAGTGGGTCATCATTACTTTCTTGTATCGAAAGGCCCTACAGGAACCCCTCGTCTTTAGGTGTTAGAAGAAATAAAAGTGACCGGCTTGTTAGTAAGTAAAGCAACCGTGTCGCCCAAACAGGGAATTCGGGATCTAAAAGGGACTTCATCTTTGCAGCCCCAAAGGCTAACCACCGGACCAACGCAACGCCGATTTGCTATATATATAATGTTCATCAATATAAGTAAATGTAAGTAGAATGAACGCGACTGTGTTCTTTATTCAATTAGTAAACACGAAGGAATTGAAAAATAATATAATGTTTTGTTGTTTTTTTATTAAATTAAGATTTTGTCTTAAAGCGAGAATAGTGCGGTAAAATTGGGGACCGTGTCATGGCGTAAGAAATTATCCAAATCTTCTGGGTTCGTATGCTTTGGTGAGTGTTTGTTGGAAGAGTATTTTAAAGGAAGGATTGACTTTTACGTACTACATTTGTCAAGATTTCCATAAAATATTATTCCGAACTTGATCTTCAGAGAATAAAACAGTGAAAAGCGCTCGTTTCCAGCAAGTCGAAGACTACGTCAAATCGAACCCTTTTAATATGTAGGCCGACTTGAGTCGTAAATATTTCCGTTTACACATTATAAATTGTTAGCGCCACACACACTGAGGATCCGACAACTTGCATTGCACAGAAGTGGGGAAAAAAGGGGTTTTTTTTATGAGAAACAGTTTTCATATATTTCAAGAATGAAAAGTTAAGATGAAATCGTACGTCTCGTTTGATCCACGTGAAGCCAACTGAAGAATTACGTAGGAATACTTTTAAAATGGCGTCGTGATAGTGTTTGTCTTTTTAAGGATTTTATGCAAATAAGTTTATTAAAGATATTTTCATGAGAAATAATAGTAAAATTATTAAAATTTTTGGAGGGGAAGGCCAAATATTAATTTGTATTAAATAATAATATTCGTTCATTTATTTGATTTAAAATAAATGTCAACGATTAACTGTTTATTTCGTCTTATTCTGCGACGGCCAGGAATACGTTAAGGAGTAGATCAAAATACTTTTCATCCAATTGCGTCGGTAACAGAAGTTTTCTTTACGGCAAAAGAGGATTAAGACAAGCGACGTGATTCGCACCACATCTTTCTGACATGGAGACCGGTGGCCGAGAGTAGGGGAAACAATTATGGAACATGAAAAGGATTTATATTGTTTTCTTTTCAGTGTGTAAAATCACTTTACCCTATCAGCCAGTCCGATTAAAAGAAAAGTTACTAATGTACATTCTAAGTAGAGTTTTTGAGGCGATCTGTGAAGAATAAAGACAGCCATGTCGTTGCCATCTTAAATAGAATATGTCTACGTAACAAAATAGATTGCATTTTTACAAAAAAAGGAAAATTAAAAACTAATCAAGTAATGCAGATTCTTAATCAAGAAGTAATAGTCGTTATATATATATATATATATATGGGTAGCAAAGCTAGGTGGCTAAAGCTAAACAACTTACGTTAACCTTTGGTAATATTTAGCTCTATACATAAATGTAAAATAAATACATGCCAAAGTGTTATTGTGAACGGTGCGATTACTCGTTTACTGAAATAGCAGTCAGGAATTCCGATGATATAATTAATTTCTTTAACTTATATATACATGTAGCCAACTAACTTTTGTTACATTGATCTGATAGTTTAGTGCTAATGGAATGCTGATGTTTTTCAATGCTATTTAAAAAGGTTTGTTCGATTAAAATGTGTTTTGGCAACGAGACAGCTCTCTTCTTACTAGAAGGTGCTGAGCGACGCAGTATTCTAGGCTGACAGTCGCTCGTTTTGATATAGCGGCTATGTGACAGGGCAGTAGAGTATCTGCTTGGACGCCCAAAAAGTTCTACCTTCATGCAGCGACACATTTAATTTGTATTAACAGGCTGCTAGGCGCCTGACTCGCTAGCATCTTCGCAAATGGCTACTTTTTGGAGTGAGGGTTTACAAACTGCTAAGTACTGATCCCACTCATGTCTTCATGCCTTTCTATTTAGGGCGACACTTATCGGCGATAGTTTTCGTTGAGTTTAGCAGATTCGAAGAAAGATCATTTTCGTGACGTGGAAAATGTTCAGAGACACGATTTGCACTTGCGCAATTCACCCTCCTCCAGAGGTCGTTGTAGATGATTGATGGACATATTAAACCTTTACACTGCCTGCTTCAATTTAATGGCTTTCATTTTTTCCCTATCTCTTTACTTTTTTGTGGAAAAAAATGTGTATTTAGACATTAAAATGTTTTTCATGATATCATTTGTTTTGATCGTATTCTGAGACAGCACCGACAATCAATACTTTGCGTCAGCTGTAGCGAACTACAGCAAGGTCGAAACAAGCTGAAAGAGAGAATATATTTTAATTTTGCTTAATATTACTCGATACAACTGCAAATAATTACTGTCATAAATGAGTGAAATTTATGGCCAAAGATAAAATTTTATTTTAAAAAAGGGATAGAGTTTTAGCAGTTGACACAAACATCTACGATCAGCGAGACCGTCATCAGGTATGAACTTTGAAAGAAAACTTGGCTTCAAGAGTCGAGCGAGTTTCAAAGATCAAGATATTCCCGCGGCATAGAAGATCAGATGGGAAGTTTGGACTTGTTCGTTGAGGGTAAGGGCAGCATCTACCAGTGTAAACAGTTTCTTTTTTTAAAATTTCTAACGGACGGTGGGGCGATTAAAGAGAGTGTAGGTTGTGAAGAAAAGTGACGAGTAGATCTTGGAGCTTTTGTGAGCAAATCTGAAAATTGTGCGATCTTTCTCCGATGTAAGACTCATTACATATACACGTGACTTCATAGACAACAAGCGAAGCTTGTGTATTATATCTGTTCTTCAAATAGGGTGCTGACCTCGTTTACTTTACGTTTAAACCAACAGAAAAAGGGGGCATTCGACCTCCTGGTGAAACTGTCAAGTTTCTTTAGGATTTTTCCGCACTGATTCTCATTTTCTTCATAAAACGTAAGTCGGTCGTTAATCTTTGCGCAGTCATCAAACCATTTTATGGAAATAATGGTTTCTGGTTGTTTTGGATTATTGATGTTGCTTAGCGTGTCCATGATTCCCTTGTAAGGGTAACCACCTTTAAGGTCATTAAAACAACCTCAACATAATCCTCCAAGATACTCTGTCTGACCTTTGGAACTCGCTGTACCTTGATCTTTGATGTAAATATAAATCCTTTTCCTTACACAGTCTAACCTGATGATGGATGAGGATGATGGTGATGCTGATCCCACTTATGCAAAACGTTCTGCTAACATAAACCTCCAGCTGGTTCTAATCATAAATAAATATTAGCGCTGGCTCTTAACTCCCCTCTCAAAATGTACATCCAACTTACATTTTTGAAGAACTGAGAAACAGTGTTTATGTTGTTGCGCATCAACTCTGGGAAAGCAATTTCTTTTGAAGTATCTACACCTGTAAGCAATTTTTTTCTTTTACCAGAGCGTAATGATCAGCGGAATTCCCGAGAGAGACGATCAAGTCGATAGCGGATAGCCCAACAAACAGTCGCTGCTGCAGCCTCTGCGTTAGACATCACTCTAAAACCCATAATTAAATTGGCCAACTGTCCAAATCTACTAACCGGATTTTTCTCATAAATTGGCTTCAAGTCTCGATTAACGCTCAACGTGTCGCTTGTCGCGTCAGTAACTCGACGCTGATGGTTTTCTGTTCAAAGAATCGCAAAGAAGAAATGTACATAAAAGCGCTTTCAGTTTACGAAATGGCGCATTTTAGAATCCAAAGACTGAAAATGGTTATTATGCTTTCAAAAGATGCCTGCAGCATCGACCCTATTGTATTTTGAAACCTGGCACCGTTGGTGCAGCCTGCCGCTACAAACCCAGCACTAATCTAACCCGCCACCTAACCGATAGTTTGAAGTAAATAGTATTAATTCGGCTTTCACAGCATTCAAAATTCTCTGCGAACATCAAAACAGATTAGTTTTAGGTCCTGAAGTTAAAACAAATGGAGTTTTAATTTCTGGTTCTCGTCAAGGTTTCATATGTACAATGCGAGAATATGATGCTTCGTAGCTGCTAACCAGGGTTATGCAGACGCAGAACCTAAAACTGATGAATGCGAATGTTCTGCCAATATAGCTTAGCCATAGCTACAATAGTTCCTCAGTAGATATGTCATGTTATCCCCGCCCCAGAAGGTTAATCGAAATACCTTGGAATTACTATATATATTTCTGTTTAATCAAGTGATTATTTATGTATTTATTCTGATCTGTGCCGTTGCGCTAGTTTCAAGTGCATTGGATGTTTACACGAAATAAAATCACATCCCATAAAAGAAGTGCGTGATACAGAGAATTACATTTTTAATAAACCATCTGCGAGGCCAAAATATTAAATAAAATTTAGCCGCTGATCTGTGGGACTAAGCGTTGTGGACAGTGCTCATTAATGGCATCAGATGCGGTCCGTCCAAAACTCGCAATGCTGCAAAGTGTGGTTTTATATAAGACATAAAAAAGGCGAGCGCAGTAGCATTGTTAAGGGGTGGATCTGTACCTCGAGATCCCGCTATCCAACCTTTCCGATGTCTTACGACTGTTGCTAAATACAGATACACAACTCTCACCTGGATTCAGAGGTAACTAACTCAAGCGGTTCATATCTTCGTCGTACACCAAACAAAAACATACTTTCATTTTTATTTATGTCTTAAAGGTCTGCGGACGACTGAGAGAGAGAGAGAGAGAGAGAGAGAGAGAGAGAGAGAGAGAGAGAGAGAGAGAGAGAGAGAGGATGGAGAGAGAGAGAGAGAGAGAGAGATGGAGAGAGAGAGAGAGAGGGATGGAGAGGAGAGATAGAGAGATGGAATATGAGAAGATATATCAGAATCGTATCGCTCTCGATTATAGAGAGACGAGAGATCTATAGCGAGCTAGAGAGATTTATCTCTCGCTCTAGAGATCGTGTTCTCTATCTCGCGAGCTTTCTCTCTCGCTCTCTCGATTTTATTCGCTCTCTTCTCTCACTCTACTAGCCGCTCTACTCTCTCTACTCTCTCATCTCTCTCTCTCTAGATCCTCTCTCTATCTCTTCTTTTAGCTCTCTCTCTCTGGCTCTTAACTCTCTCTCTTCGCTGTCTCTGCTCTCCTCCTCTCTCTGGCGCTCTCTCTCTCTCTTTCTCGCTCGAGCGATCGCGATTTCGCTCTCTCCTCTCTCTCTCTCTCTTTCCTGCTCTCTCTCATCTCTCTCATCTCTCTCTTCCCTTCGTCTCTTTATCGCGATCGCTCTCCTCTCTCCTTTATCTCTCCTCGCTGCGTTTTCCTCGCGAGAGAGCGTGGCTCGCTCGCTAGCGGCTGGCGAGCGCTAGGCTCTCGGCTCTCCGCTCTAGCGCGCCTCGCGACTCTCGCGCGCTCGCGCTCGAGAGCGAGCGCGCTTCGCTCGCTAGCGCGCTTGCGAGAGCTGCGCTCTCTCGCTTTGCTCGCTTGCGAGCTCGACTCGGCTGGGTCTTTCCCACCTAGCCGTGCTTTTTCATATAGCCTCCTGCGATCTGTCCCTCGTGCGCTGGATTGAACGGGAAACTTCGTCAACAAAACCTACGTCGATGTATATAACGATTTCACGAAGGCTCCGGGAGAAACCGAAGGCAGAAGAAGTTAGGTTGCAGCGTTTGGATCCTCTTTCCTGTCGCCCACGCAAGAGGCCTCGAGATGTGAAATCTGATCTCGTTCTCACCGAATTCCTCATCCGAGCCGAGGCAGCGGAAAAATTAGATACGAGATCGAAGGGACTGTCACAGATAGACGATCTTGTCACGAAGAGAGAACTTAGGAGCATGAATTCAACACCTGTAAGGTAATACTTCTACTTGTTTCCAATGAAATAGAAGCCATAATTGAACACGTTTGAGTGCTTTAATAATAAAGAAAGCTGAAACCTTTAGCATGATTCCATGGAGGCAGCTAAGTTTAGTCAATGTGTAGTCTGATGCCGCAATTATCAACTTAAGTATTAGATTAGATGAGCGATGTAATCATCATCTGGGTTATACAGAAAAAATATTCATCCTGCTGTGCAAGAGATTCTTTAGACTATTATACGAATTTGTCATGCGGGGCAGAAGTTCTAATTTTTTTTTAAAAAAGGCACCAGGATACATATTTTTAGTGTGAGTTCTTCTGAATTTTTAAAGTGTAAGTACGTTGACTATTTAAAACAATTGAAATGTTCATCCATCTGGTTTTGTTTGTGGAAATGAATGAACATAAGCTACTCTCTGAAATCAGATACTTGTAACTCCCAAATCTTAGCACATGTTAACGAAAGTGTGCATACAAAGGGGATAGTGAGGAATGTATTCCCAGAATTTGCGGATTCATCACTGGGGGAGGGTACCGCTTATGCTATGGGAGTTCACCCGGTTTTTTCCTTCTGTATATACACCCTTCTGTGCTAATTTCCCTTCAGATATAGCTGCGAACTGAATTCCTCCTCTCCAAGATCGCATAACGCTTGTGCTGATTATTGTATGGTAATGAATGAGGGGGACTTTTCATCACGGAACAGGTGTCTGTTGAGGCTCCTGTAGCCTGAGGGTCTTGCGCAATATCATCCATAAATTTGCTGGGACTGGATCTGTAGCTGATGCTCCATGATTAGGATGCCTAACTACACCTGGAAAAGTTGTAGAAATTCAATGTGTCATGGAGAATGCAGCAGGGTTGCTGGGTCTCCAGCCTACCCCAGCTAGGTGTGTGGAAGATGAAGTGGTTTTGTACAAAGACTGCAGAACTGCTTCCTGCTGACCCAGAGAAGCAGTTGAACTCAATGTAATGGATTGAACCAGTTCAGCAAAATGCCAATAACATTTTCTTTCAACTAACTGCTGTTGTTCACTTAATTTTTACTGGTTTTTGTCGCTTATCAATTTCAGGAGGTAGAAGTATTATTTTTAATTGGCCTGGTCGTTCCGACATGCCGTTGTATAGCGTAAGTGGCGCCCCCTCACTGACGAAACCTGCACACATTAGGAATACCTCCCCCCATCACCCCCCCCTTTGCACGGACACTTAAACTTTAATATGTGTTTTATGGTATAGGGTTATAAAGCAATCGACTGCAGGAAGTGACTGTAAAGTCATTCATTATCAGCAAATCAAAAAAAAAAATTCTTACAGATTAATCATCAAGGGATTATGGGTGTCGCTTGTATAACCGGCCATAGTTTAGTAATTGACTTGTACTTTAAAAAAAATACCAACCTGGAGCTGATGGAATTAATATGAGGACTTAGGAAACGGTATACTTAATTTCTGGAGAGAGAGAGAAAGAGATGACGTCAGTACAAAGAGAGAGATATGACGTCAGTACAGAGACAGAGAGAGACGACTTCAGTACAGAAAGAGATAGAGATGACGTCAGTACAGATAGATATGACGTCAGTACAGAGAGAGATGACGTCAATACAGAGAGATATGACGTCAGTACAGATAGATATGACGTCAGTACAGAGAGATGACGTCAGTACAGAGACAGAGAGAGACGACTTCAGTACAGAAAGAGATAGAGATGACGTCAGTACAGAGAGAGATGACGTCAATACAGAGATATGACGTCAGTACAGAGAGAAAGAGAGAGAGATGATGTCAGTACAAAGAGCGAGATATGACGTGAGTACAGAGACAGAGAGAGAGACGACTTCAGTACAGAGAGAGATAGAGATGACGTCAATACAGATTGATATGACGTCAGTACAGATAGATATGACGTCAGTACATAGAGAGATGACGTCAATACAGAGAGATATAACGTCAGTACAGAGACAGAGAGAGATGACGTCAATACAGATAGATATGACGTCAGTACAAAGAGAGAGATATGACGTCAATACAGAGACAGAGAGAGAGACAACTTCAGTACAGAGAGATATAGAGATGACGTCAATACAGATAGATATGACGTCAGTACAAAGAGAGAGATATGACGTCAATACAGAGACAGAGAGAGACAACTTCAGTACAGAGAGATATAGAGATGACGTCAATACAGATAGATATGACGTCAATACAGAGACAGAGAGAGAGACAACTTCAGTACAGAGAGAGATAGAGATGACGTCAATACAGATAGATATGACGTTACTACAGATAGATATGACGTCAGTACAGAGAGAGATGACGTCAATACAGAGATATGACGTCAGTACAAAGAGAGAGAGAGAGAGAGAATTACAAATTGTAAAGTACTCAAAATTCGTTAAATATTTTCCTCACCGCATAAATCACATGCTAATTTAAAATGTCGGGCCAGGGTACGTTTCAGTGTCGCTGCTGTAGAAGTCCGTCGTACCGTAAAGACCGCATGATACGTCTTTTAAAGATATTTAGAAAGCGACCGGTTTTAGATGATTTCTATGGCAGCTGCCGTGGATCTAAACCAGTTCACGCTTCACCATCCATTCTGGTCCATTGTAAACGACAGGTTATTAGTATCTGTTACCATTACACGTTGGAGCACAGAACAAAACGGTTGTCACTATTTAAAAAGCGAGAAGGAGGGAAAAAAATTAACAGAAGAATTTAAAACTAAGTTTATAATTGCAAATGTCAGAAATAAATTCGAAACTTAAAAATAAATTGATAATTTTGAAGTTTTTCTACGAAAATATTTAATTCTAGGAAAAAAATCGATATGCATGATTTATACTAATATGCAGGATTGGAAATAATTAAGGAAGCAGGGGATGAAATGGACTGCTCTTAGCACAGTCACATGCTGATATAGTACACTGTGATTGTTTGTGATGTAAGCTATTAGAAATTGCCTCACCTGGAGGATTATAAAGGTGAAGGCGGTGATATTATTGTAGTGTGTAGAATATTGTGGCTCCTTGGAGGGAAATATCATATGGCAAGCGTAAATAAATCAGAGTTTTAACTAGTGATGGCTGCAGCCCGACTTTACGTTTCAGAAGAAGCTGTACGCAGGACTCTGAGGAAGATACACCGAACTGGAGCCGATGACAATAGACGCGGTCCGGGGAAAGGCTCGAACCCTGTAAAAAGTATGGCGAGTACCTCAGAGCACGTTCTTCACGCGACGAGCCAGTAGAGATCTCAAGAATGGTTTGGCTTCCTGGTGAGGGGTTGGTTGGCATTGTTTCCCTAACAGTAGAATACAAATTAGCCTGAAGTGCTTTCGGTGCACGTGTGAGATTGCATATCAGTCAAGAGGGCCAGATATTTGCATAAAATCGAAGTTATACTGACTGCCGACAGGTAGCGGCAGGTTTCCATCTGTCATGCCGTTCCCTTGGGAAGATATCTCAACTTTCAAAATGACAATATCCCCTACCCCCACAAGCATACAGCCAATGCGGTGAGAATTTATCTGGAGAGAAAACAGGCTGATGGAGCACTCACCAAGGTTCCATGACCTGCACATAGCCCTGCTATAAACATCGTTGGAGCTATATGAGGTTTTTGGATACTGATGAAGTCAAGCATAAAACAGACGCTTTACATGAATTCTGGAAACTGCCAATTGATATTCTGAACAACAGTTCACTTTCATACATTGATAACCTTTATGCGAGCATCAAAGCAAAGTTCCATGTTTTATATAAAACAAAAGGCTCACCTGCCAGAGTATAATACATTGTAAAACTCGGTTTTGTATATTTTTTGTAATAATAATGTATTTCGTATTCAACATACACATCTCAGTCGCAATCACTCGTGTGTGTTTCCATATTATTTTTAAAAAATAAGATAGCGTGGAGATATACGTTTCTGAACTTTGTTTACATTATTTAATGTATATGCGAGCGGCTTTGGATTTTTTTGGAAAATTATTTGGATTATTCTTACTACAGTATACCTAAAGGTGGAAAATTATTTGGACTATTCTTACTACAGTATACCTAAAGGTAATTGTTTAAAATTGGCTTTAGAATTCCCTCAGCTGTGCTCTGCGAGAAAGTTGGTAGATTTCTCAAGGTGGTCATACATATTAGCTGCAATAGTTTGAACATTAACTCTAACCTCCGCCAAAAGAGTCAGTTCTTTTATAATTTGCATATCTGATTAATTGGCCGCCAAAGTGGGCAGAGTTTTTTTTTTTATAAAAAAGATGATGTCGGAAGCCTGTTGGAACTAAGACATTTGAGTTTTCTTATATTCAAGCCGGTCAGTTCATGCGCCAATTGCACTTTACCGCCGCAAGTCTTCTACAATTACCCAACATCGACGTCACTACATCGATGCATTGTGAAAAGACTTCTGCACCGACTTGGACTGGTAGCGTGTCAGAAGTGACCGGTGATGGATGCGAGTAAAAGCCGTTGTCTTGTCTCAGGCAACATCGTGTATTTTGACAGGTCTTTGGAATATTAGCCGCTCTATATTTTACAGACGAAACGATGATCAGTTCATATCCTCGGTACGAGCGCGGGTGGAGAGGGGAGGGTTAATGAGACTTCCGAACGTCAGGTGTGCGGTGTATTTGAAACAACGATGTGACAGGAAATTTGGTATATAGTAGGGGGATGGGGATACGCTTTGATCTTTTCCTGTGGGCGTTTCGGTTTCTCCTCAACACTAAGTAGCGTATTTTGTAGGAAGATGGAGCAACATGTCATGCATTCAGAACTATGACAGCCAGGAAAAAAGTACCTGAACGGACGGAAGTTGCTTCTCTGGTCCCCGCAGGACATGGATGCAAACTGCTTTGAGCATTCATTACCTGTGCGAGAACATCGTGGTAGCAGCTAAGCGTCAGGAGAGCGAGACCAGCTTCAGAGCAGCAGTTAAAGGGAAGAGTACACGATTTGTGACAACCGCACTACGGTATTGACCTCCGTGAAAACTGCTTGGGATAGGGTTAATGCTTAGAAGACATTTTGATTGCGTCAAATGGAGACAAAGCTTTCTCTAAAGGGCCGAATTATATCTTGTAAGTATTTGCCTATACACGGAGACCATGCTCCATTTCTACCTGAAATCCAGAGGATATTTTCAAGAAGTGATTAATATTGATGAGTTAGTGTACGTTTACGTGTCATCCATATCAACTGAGTCGGCCACAGCTATTCAGCAATAATCATCAGGCCGCTAATCTTACCGACGTCATCATTTACAAGTATATGGAATATTATAAAAATTAGAAACAAATACTTACAGTAATCTTCGCAAAACTGTTTGTCAATCTTTGCTTGAAAGTGATTTTTGCTTCTTATTTTCAATATTTCCTTATGTCTTGTCCTCTTTTTGGCAGTTTTCTGTCTTCTTCGATTCAATTTTATCCAGATAAACACTTTTCGACATAACTAAGTAAACTCTGCAATTTAAAATTAATATATAAAAGTATTCAAAGTTAACTAAACTTTATATGGTTCCATTCCCTTTGCTTTTCGCCTTTTTATTGTTGCGGTTTTCACTGTGACTTCTGTGCTGGAGTTGGAAACATCTCGAGAATAAAATTAGAAAAAGATAATTAATAATTTTCTCATATCTCTCTCTCTCTCTTCTGTATCTCTCTCTACTCTCTTTCGTCTGTCTCTTCTCTCTCGCTTAATCTCTCTCTTCATCTCTCGCTCTCTCTCTCTCTATCTCTCTCTCTCCTCTCTCTCTCTCGCTCTCTTTCTGTCTCTCTCTCTCGCTTAATCTCTCTCTCCTCATCTCTCTCTCCATCACTCCATCTCTCTCCCTCATCTCTCGCTCTCTCTCTCTCTCATCTCTCTCTCTCTCTCTCTCTCCTCGCTCTCCTATCTCTCTCTCTCTCTCTCTCTCTCTCTCCGCCTCCACTCTCTCTCTCATCACTCCATCTCTCTCTCTTCATCTCTCTCTCTCTCTCTCCATCACTCCATCTCTCTCCCCCATCTCCATCTCTCTCTCTCTCTCCCTCCCCCTCCACCCTCTCTCTCTCGTGCGGAAAAATTGGGAATTGATCTTTAATTGGAAATTGTCACGTCCGCAAACAGAGGTCTTTGCGTGAGTGCGTTCGAAAAGGTTTAGGCCAGATCCGCAGTGTTAAAACGAGTGGTTTAGGGTGGGGTGGTGCTCAACAGCCCATTTAGATAAATGTCAGAACATCTCAGTTGCTTATGGCAGATGGGGAGAACAGAAGCGACCTGTGCGGAGAAGGAACTTAAAGACAGGCGTGTTAGTTACCGCGGAAACCACCAGTTTTCTCTCGTGGGCGCTAAAATAGTTCCACTTTGCAAATAATCGCGAAAGTGGTGGGAAGTAACTAGATTTCCAAGGTCTGGCACATTTTGCCATTTCTTCTAAAGCGAGACTCGCCGCATCTGATTAAGTAATTAATGGGCCAGTCTCGCTTTTCTATGGAATACGCGCTGGAGAGGCTCGTCGGTACGTCTGGGTTAGGGTTAGGGTTTACACCGGTTAGGGAGCGGAACACTTGCTGATCTTGTTCCTGTCTTATATACGAGAAACAGACAGAAAGAAGTCGCTGTTTTCCCAGAATTATCACGATAGCGTTTACACCGGTGAACGGTAATCAGAAATGAAAACTCTAAGGTGGAAAATACGTAATGTAAAAGCCGAGTCACTTTATGCTGGCATCGAACGAAGCCCTCCGAGAATTAGAATAATTCCACGGTAAAACCGTTCTTTCCGACTGTCTTATTTAAGGATGCGGTTTATATTCGAAGATCTGTCTCCGCGGTAAACGAAACCATCCCGAGGCCGCGACCCCATCTCAGATTTTTCCATGTCCGGTCCACAGACTTCCAAAGACTAGGAAATTAGTGAGCGGTCGGTTTTAATTGTACTTTAAGTGAGCGGAATTTGTACGACATTCTGACACTTTACACCTGTGATAGTAATTAAAGGTGAGATGGCTTCTAAAGGCAGGCGGCGTTGATTCTTGCAGCGGCAGCCCCTATTCAGCCGGACCGGTAGCTCGCGTTCCTTGTACCTTCGTTTTCAAAAGCTTCTTACCCCTTTTCAGGAAGGCGGGATACTTATCTTCCAACCAAACTGGCGGACGTTTCGAGCGTTCACGGAGGCAGATGGAACCGACATGGTTCAACGATAGGTCGGTATCAGCAGCATGGCAGCAGAACCGAACTCCTACCTAGCCCAGCCACCCACCGAAGAACACATTAAATCCAAGCGCAACTAAAACACTTAAAAAAAAAACAAAAGCAAACTAGTTAAAAATAATAATAATAATAATAATATAATAATAAAAATAATAATAATAATAATAATAATAATAATAAATAATAATTCGAGCGCCGCACGAGTGATTTGCTTTGCCAATAGTCCCGTTATTATGTTCACTGAAGCGTGACACCAATTTTAGATATCTTCAATCTGAACCGGCTCAACGATAACATTCTTATTTGCAATAAAATGTCTGCGGAGTAACCACTGATTGAAGTCTAGCTATATTCAGCTGGATTGGGGCGAACCAGTAATTCTCCTTAATGACCATACAACTTTGCTAGTACAAATTCTAAATTAAATTTGACTTAGCTCTAATTGAACCCGAAAGCTTTGTTAGCCAAATCATAAGATTATACCTTA
The DNA here is from genome assembly GCA_018389105.1 of Nautilus pompilius. Lineage (NCBI taxonomy): Eukaryota > Metazoa > Mollusca > Cephalopoda > Nautilida > Nautilidae > Nautilus > Nautilus pompilius. Next base: position 136,226 of record JACATO010000104.1, read on the forward strand.
CTTTTGGACGATTTAACTCGTTGTGAGAACGGGGTCTTTTAGAATAGCTGATCTACCATAACGTTACTCCGCTGATAATGACATTATACCAAACTCAGCTTCGTAATGCTCCAAGAGTATCGGCAATAAGGAGGCAGTTAAAGATCAGACCGCATTAGAACTCATCCTTACACCGAACAGTTGTTGTGGTAAAGGCTGGTTTGTTGATTTTTAGTGGATCGCGCCGCATAAAGACACACACCATATTTACACCAAATAATTATTAATCATTTGCACACATCTAAAGCATTCTCCTAAAGCTGTCATTTGGTCAAGAAAGACTTCATTCTACTGAAAACGTGAAGTTACGTACCGAGCCAAATTGAACAAAAGCGTACATTAATTATGGAGGACTGTCAACGTATACATGCACGTACGTCATTTTTCTAGACTTTGAGTATTTAACTAAATTATGAAAGAACTTTAACTGTATCTGACGGCCAGCGAATTCTTTAGGCAAACACACGACAGGTTCATACGGAAATAACTGCAAATAAAGTAGTGGATTTATCTATTAGACTTAGATGAAACGTTGTCCGTACATCATCCTTGATTACTAATATTAAAAAAGAACAAATTTATACATTTCTACTCATATGACATTTATTTTTATATATAATAGTTTTTCACTTAGTTTCTGTCAAAAATTCAGGACTAATTATATAGATTGTCTTACTGTTTGATTCATATTTCATGAATGTAAGATTGCCATATCGCAAGCAGAAATGTCTCGCGATTGCCGAACAAGTCCTGGAGGTGCTCAGCTCGAAGCTTAGTGTGGACAATAAATCCATCTTTACAACTACAGGGAATTAAATAAGAGTACATAACATTTTCGATCAAATTGAACCATTCTGTTCGATTAGTGCGTACTACACTGGATCGGAATATACCGGCCACGCCTTACAATAAGTGTGCACTGGTGTGTTTTATCTGGATAAGGATTTTGTGTAATTTTACATGGCAGAGAAAGCGAATAATTTGATATCAGTCACCCACTTTGCTCGTGAAACGTGTAATTTGTTGTGGTCAGATGAATATATATATTCGTGTTTTCGTGCCAGGCCACTAAGATTTGTGACTTTAGCATAAAGACGTAGAACCAAGAGATCGTTGTCAGACAGTTTACGTTAACGACAAGGAGCCGGTCCGACTGTTGCATCACAAATCTTTGTATGCAACCTATGGAAGGAACATCTGCAAATGTGTAGAGTGACAGGCAAAACAGGGGCAGCCAGGTGTGTACAGACGTGCCAGCAAAGGGGTATCAGGACGCCAACGTTGTCGAGCGCAGCTAGTTCGGAAGTGGTTAGTCGTTGGTGTCGGGAAGTGCGATCTTTCACTGAATGGTTCTTCTTCGTGATATTTAGGAGGAACTCACTGGGAAAATATTTAGACTATTCTCTCAGACCATGTTTCTCAGGTCTGTTTCGGACGCCCTTCACGCACCACAAGAAATCCAAAAGCTTTCGGACTATCACAGCCTGGCCATAAAATTCCTTAGACCAAATCATCTGTTTGGGACATTCTTCCGGAGGAGAACTGACAGGGCAGGCAACCTGACTAATACCTGACCGTACTGTTTAGGCTAAAAGTCTTCAAGTAGTGGAGTATCATGCTTTAGGCAATCGTTATACAATTGATACCAAGTTGCAAAATTGTGTTTTCAGCGTGAAGCCACTATTTCACTATTAATATTGCAGAATGAGCCTGAAGTTATCATTTCTGGGAGGTCCACGGGAAATGGGACACCGTATTTCCTGATGGCGACACTGTGTCCAATTTCCGAGAAGTTAGAACTATTTGTAGTCTTTACTCTGCTTTTTGTCGCAACAGTAATCGACTGTTCATATCGTGAATATTGATTTAAAATGCTCTTTTTCGGCTATAGAGATGCGTATCATACCATGAGTTTTATAGATATTGGATATAGTCTTACAGGTGATCCTAACTAACAGGTAATCGGAGTCCGTTTCTTAGAGGAATGGTTAAAATTCTCTCGTGAATAAACTGTTTTTTTAAATTCATTTTATAGCAGAACTTCCTTTTTTTTCCTGCTGCTTTTATTGTCAGAAAACAGGAGTTTCTTGCACAGCAGATATGAAAGTTAAATAAAGAAATAAACAGGAATAAAATTGGAATATATATAAAAATTACAAGTTCGTAGGAAATACAGAAACACTTGAAAGCATAGAAATGCGACACAGACGCCAGACAGCCATTAAAGTTAATAACCCAAGTCTCTAGCAATGCATCTTTTCCATTTCAGCAGATAGATATCGATTTTAGCCCCGTTATTTATTCCCCTATCCGAATTGTCATTGATTTCTTTGTTCCCCCAACGTCTCGAGAAACCAACCGGTAGTTTTGTCTCAGTCTGCGGCGAAGGCTGCGCTGCCGGCCTCCTCGATCGTCGTGTGTCTGAGCTTGGCCCCGTGGCACAGCAAACAGAGATCGTGATTTTACTGTGGAAGCTGAATCCCTGCCCCACCTCTCGCTCGCTCTCTCTCCTCCTCTCTCTCTCTCTCTCTCTCTCTCTCTCTCACCATATCGTTGTCTTATTAAAACAAAGGTCGAGTGTACAACGACCTTTAATAAGATGCGGTCATTTTACGTGCTTTAACTAAATGAAAAATGATATTCACCTTTCTCGATGTCAGCATAAAACAGACTGTAATTGATATGTAGATAGGCAATCCTGAAATTGCTCAATAAACGTGAGAAACATAAAGTTATCTCAGCCTTTTTTGTGATTCCGTTAACTGATTGTATTCCGTTCTGAACGGTAGTTTTAAACTATTTAATGCAGATTCAAAAATACTTTTAAATACGTTAAAAACCTGATTGAGTTTCATTCTGTTTTTAAATCGGTGCATCGCTGCTTTTTAATTATCTACCTGCTGCATTGATCTTTCAATTCTGGTATGTAGGTGTGTACAGTATATATTGCAAGCTTAACCCTAGCACACTCCATTTTATTCATTTTGCATACATTATAACCTTGGACATTTCTTATATCACTTAAATAAGAAACAGAATGCTCCTTTTTAAAGCTAATCGGACTCTGTTCTGAAGGCTGGATTGAATCATAACATCTTATATGTTAGTAAGCTACATACCGACAAATTACAGACCGACCCGCCGAAACCAGTATTTGTTTCTAAGGTGTTTATGCTATTTGTTTTCTCTTTGTTTTATTTATTCCATGCTGCTTCCATGTTCTTTGACCTTCACCTTTCCCGTAAATGCCCCGAATCGCATCGTTCGTTCCAGGCGTTTTGTTGCTGTTTTTATCTATGAAGGCATAAAAGTTTCCCTAAATTCTTCCATACTTTAATGCAAAACAAGAAAAGAGGTTTTTTTTTTTAACTTCCGGCCTCAAACGTTTCAAAGTAAGAGGTGATGGATGGCCTGGGATGCAAAGGCTGATAACTGTATTTTTTTTCGCCAGGGGGCGTTCTCAGGGTGCGCTGCCGTCGTTTCTGCTATTACTTGTGTAAATAAGGTCTTCGGCTCGGGCTGTCGGTGATAATTATCATCTATCAATCACTTTTCAGAAAGACAGCGATCCCGGAAAATACCAAGCAAACCTAAGTGGCTATCACTCTGTAAATAATAATAATTTTATCGGTTTGTTTGCTGAAATAAATTTTTGAAATTAAGGGGTTTTTTTTAAAAAATGTTTTTGTCCCCTTTTTTATTGTTGGATTTGGTTTGCGAAAACCGCGGCTTATACAGAGGCCAGCGGCGAAAGGCGTAGTTTTTTACTAAGAGCAATCGCGTTACGGAATGCAGTGAGGCTGAGAGATATCCGGCTTCTATCAAGTTGATGAGAGGATCGGTCCGTCATTTAAGGTAGGAAGAGAGGAACCTTCACGCCAAAAAATATGTACAGTTTCTTAAAATAAGTGCAGGTGTGTGTTTTACCTTTTGTATTCATGCGTTCTGCCCGTCGCTATGTCTGGCTGGCGGGAACAGAGACTGGTCCACATCTGCGGGAATGCCGTGGGCGAGCGAGCCAGCCCCGTGTTCTGTCGCAGCTGCTCCTGTTGTGTTATCTCAGAGATGCTGAGCAAGGATAGGATGGGGTGAGTGATTTAGGGGCCCGAGTTGCCAGACTTTTTTTTTTTTTTTTTACTAGAATAATCGCTTAATTTTAAGTAAATTAATTTGCAACACCGATATTTTCCAGGACTCGTGAACGGACAGATTCAGGCGACGAATATTTCTCACTAAAAAGTTTCTTTTGTTCACTTTAGAATCGTTTTAAAACTGGTTTTTTATCTAATCGATCGGGTTTGGGTTCTTGATATTGCTTGGCGTGGGCACGTGGGGTGTGTGTGTGTCTGTGTGTGGTGTGTGTGTGTGTACCGCTACAAAGAGCGGAAATAGCCGGTGGCCGAGCCACCTGGGGGTCGAGGCTGTGTATTACGACTTCCGCCAGTTACGTCAGCGGGAATCCGCCTAACTCAGTCACGAAGAGCCACCCCAATCCCCTGGCTGCTGGAGCCCGTACTACGCGCCTTGATC
>JACATO010000105.1:600000-797233 GCA_018389105.1 Nautilus pompilius
AATTATGACCGCTACAGATAGTCGTAAATGTAAACAGCTAGAAACTGTTTTTTCCTGTCCACTTGCTGGAAACCCCAGAAACCTGTAATGGTCTTTAACCCTCTCCCTCCGCTAACCTGGCAAACGTCTAAAGTTCAAACTTTGGCCGTTGTAATAGTTTTAATCTATTTGAAGCCTTCCTCGTGTTTGTAAACTATCGACAGCATGGGAATTTGTTGAAAGTTTCTCAAAATTACTATTACAAGTCACATTTCATACATACTTCGTAGAATAACTGCCAGAGTACAGAATTAAGCGTTGAGATTACCATTACAAACCTTGAGATTTGCTTTCAGCAAATTAAATGATTTTGTCATTAATGAAAGAAGCAAAAAAAAAAAGGTCCCAAATTTCTACAAATTATTTTACGAAGACCTGATTCGATAAGGAGATTTTTAAACTCGTATATTTTGCTGGAGTTAGAGGTAATATCAAGTATAAAAGATAACTTTTTTAAAGTTAACAAGTAAATTTGATTATTTTCATTTTACTTTATCAATGGTATATATCATTAATTTATTGCTGGCATTTATGTAATCTAATTAAAATAAAGGAAAATTAATCTGACATTTAAAAAACGAAAGCCTGGAGGGAAAATTAGTGGATATAATATGATAAATTTCGTAAAAACGACTTTGATAATGCCTTTAATTATTAATTTATGTTCATGCGTCATAACGTGATTGTTTACTTGTTTGGGTGGGTATTTAACAGAGCCGGACGATTAACTCGTAAGATAGCCTGCGCGATGCCAGACTTACAGGTTGCGAAATTACTGATAATGAAATAAAGTCTAAAAGTTAACTCGTATCGTTGTGATCGTCAGCGTGCATTGCAGCTTTTACGTTTTTTATTAGGTTCTGCTAGTTGGAAGACCAATTCGATTTAATGAATGGTTTTACAACGTTGAATAGTACGTCGGCGTCACTTGCTGAAGAGGAATTTGCAGAGAATGTTTTGCGTGTAGAGCGAATCTTCACCATCAGAACAAAATGTGGGGATCCATGTCAAGCATTATTTACTGCCTGGGCGAATATTTCTTTTTCGTTGCCTAATAAATTTCTAAAAGGCTTCATTAAGTTATATATATAGTGTCAAACTCACGTCACAATTAACTTCTTTTGAGTGGTATCCACTCAATCAGATAATAATTCTTTTTTATTTGCTATAAAGCCTTTATGCGCCAGGACCGTCTCTGTTTGATGTCAACCCGTTCTTTACTAATTGGCTTACATAAGGAAAAAAAAAAACAGAAGCTACATTTGCATGACCGTAAACGCTGAGAGACTGCAAACGTCTGCTAAATTCCGAAAGCTTTGTTCAATCGAGTTAATGATGATTTCGTATAGAAAATTTTTTTTTTATCTGAGACAACCCAGACAGGAAATGTTGAGTTAATCGATATTCGGGTCTTTCAGGGAAACCTAGAAATGGTCATCAGTACAAAAAGTGGCTCTGCTGGAACCTTAGCCAATTTGTAATTATGCCCCTCCTGGTGTTTCTCATTGTAAATATCACATAATGCCTCCAGGTTCTCGTTGGAGGAAACATTAACTATGCTTCATTTCCAATGTCTCACAGAGAAAACCCAAGAAAAAAACAACTCATCTTTTGCTGGTACTAACGTGGCAGCAACTGCTTTTGTCATATTTAATGCCATATAATACCATCTAAAATGGTCTTTGGGTTTTTTTATAACAGTCATTATAAAATGAAATGATTTTCGGGCTTTTGTGTCTCGTCGTGACATTTTGTCTCATTACTTTAAAGTTTTTTAGAAATTTTGTTCGAGTACGGAAAATGTTTTCAAAATATGATTGTAAAACAGGAAAAAGAAAAGAAATAATGCTACTTAATGAAGGTAAATCAGTTTACCACAAGAAACAATTAAAGGTAAGACAACTTACAACGTTTTCTCGGCTCAAGCTTAGTTAATAACTACCAATAATAGGATTCCCACAGTTTCAATTTTTTTGTTTACTGCCAGCTGGCTTCGAGTTTTTGTTTTTGTTGTCGCCTTCGCTAGTTTTCCTTAACAACAAATCTGTCCAGTCGCACAGTTATTACTGTTGAAAATCTCGAAGTTCTCAGAAATTAAGGTGACGTCACAGCGCTTTAAAACCATTGCTATACAGAATTAATACCAGTCAATCTAACAACAAAAGGATTTTAAATATTTAGAATATATTTCCGTTAATCAAACGACAGGTACTACTTCGGTTATCGGATAAAATTGAACAAACTGTCCTCTGTATTTTCATAAATAATAGTTTTGTCATTAGTGTCCTGTCGTTCCAGCATGTTTAAAAACTTTTTTCCATGTTCTTTCAGACCTCAAACTGCCAAGTGCAATAATTGATTTTATCCAGATATTACTTTCATTGTGGTTTCTCGCTATTTTATTTGTGTAAAGCGAAAATTTTTATGTTTGTTATATATTATATATATTTATATTTTTATTTTCAACTTTTAAAGGGGCGCAATGCCTTTTTGGTTACTTTTAAGATGAATGTTATCTTTTTGTACAGTGTTCACAGTGAAATTTGTGTGATATGGCGTAGATGGGATTTTAAATTTAGATTTATACATCTTACTCATCGTCATTAGCAATAGTAGGTTTAGGTTCTTATTATTAGTATTATATTTATTATTATTATTATATTATTATTTATTATTATTATTATTATTATTATTATTATTATTATTATTATTATTATTATTATATTATTATTATTATTATTATTTATTATTATTATTATTATATTATTATTATTATTATATTATTATTATTGGAGTGAACATAACTTCTTGAATTTGAATTCTAAGATATAAAAATTAACATATGTCTTGCCTTTTATTCATGCCAACTAAATCAATAATGCATAACCATAAATTAGTAATTAGACTTACTCACATGCTGAGTAAAGTCAGTAACAGTACAATATTATAAAATGTATTTATTGAACATCTTTAACTTATTACGCATAATTTAAATGGAAATTTTCTAAATTTTCTTATATGGAATTGAAAAAAATTACATCATAATACGTGTTGTTTTTTGTTTAAAATGAAAACATAATACTATATTAAAACCTATGAAAACTTCTTAAATGGATGGTTCAGTTAATTCTAGCAGGTTTCTTAAATGATCTCTTGTATTCTGGGAGAAAGAAAAAAAAAGATTCATCGCCAAAATAATTAAGGTGCATGAGCGAATGAAGAATCACTTCTAATTGTTCTCTTTGCCTTGTAACGTAGGGGGGGATAATCAAGTGATCCGGTTCACGAAGGTACCAATCCTAATCAATTTTGAAGAAATTCTTAAGCAAGATGTAAGTTTATTTTGCAAAGGCGCTGTGAATTATTGATGAATGACATTGCAGGGCATTGCTCAGGGTTTATAGAAAGTTGTTTTTAACGTATAATTATTTATCTATTTCCACGAGAATTTGTTATTTACCGCCAGTTATATTTCCCTAAATTCTTCTAACGTGAACCTAAAAAAAATGCACAACCAAGTTGAAGCAGTGCCCATTGCATTTTTAGTCACTTTTCATATGAAGGAGATGAAGCGTAAACTGGATTGAATTCTGTCGATGGTTAAAAGTAGGTATTTACAGAGTAAATTTGCATTTCTTTCATACAATTGACAGGTAAGTAGTGATAACGTTATAGATTACATAACGGATGCACAGTAATGAACACTCTGTCACGTAAAGTGATTGTTCTTGATTTGAAAGAAGATATTAATATTTTTTTTAAAAAAATCATAACAATGGAAACATGTGTAAAAATAAATTAAGTTTTCATTGTCTTTAGAGACTTAAAAGGGGGAAAAAAAAGGAGATTTTTTAAAAAAATAATTTAAATAAAAACAACTTGGTTACGTAATGCAGAAAAAGGGGGACATCGCAACCTGTAAATATCCAATATTTGCCTTTATTCGGTTTTGTACTAAACGGAGAATTTATCGTTAAAATTTGTTATAGGAATGGAAATTCCTGCTTTGTTGGTTTGTAATTTACGCTAGAATATGCTTTTCCTTTATTCCCGCGCAGCCAATACAGCAGCACTATCCACCACGAAAAACGTAACTAAACCCAGTTCCGTCACTTTCGAGAACACCTGGCAGTGCTGGCACCAAACGCAATCTAAATCTAAGCTGTTCATTCCTTAACGATTTGACCAAAATATGGTCTTTGTAGATATTTAACATCTTTCATATATAAAAAAAACGATTCATTAAATAGTCTTGTTACTTTTTTCACAGCACTTATTAAATAAGAAGAAAGTTGTTAATTATGTCTGAATTTCGCAACCATTCGCTTGTTTCATTTTGTGAGACATTTTGTAATAAATTCTTGCGTGGCTTTAAAATCTCAGATCGATGACTTTTAGTGAGTAAAACCACATAAAACAAAACAAAATACGTTTACTGACTTATAACGAAACATTTATTTGCAGGGCATTGTTTATAAATGAAGGACTAACAGATTAATCTGAATTAACTTTTTTCTTTCTTATATTAACTTGGACTGCATGTGCGCTCCACTTCACTTCAAACCTGTATTTTTAAAGACAACCTGAGTGAGCCACTGGACCTATGACACAGCACCTTCCTCAACCCCGCTACCCTAACGGCATTCCGTATGCAGCTTCAACTCCATGTTTTGTAAGGCAAGTATACTGACTACATATACACTCAGTTCAATGCGAATACTAGTGCTTCCAGGCTGGGGAAGTAATGTAAAAACTGAAGTGTTATGCGAAGGATTAAAAACGACCAAAGAGATGATTAAAATTTAACTAGTCTGTCAGCTATTCTTCTTTTTTTTATTATAGAATCCGGCTTAACGAAACCTTCATCAAACGGTCAGGGTGTAGACCGAACATTGGAGAAAATATAATTTATAACGATTGGCATGGTGTACCAGAATGCCATTTTTGTTTACCACAGCCATTAAAGATGAAGTATAGGTGCACGGATGTCTGTCGTGTTTTATTTGTTCCATTCAAATGCATGTGAGCACGCGATGTCAAATACATAATAAAGCTCGAGTTACTTAGTCACAAAACTGCTGTTTCCCACTGACGCCATCCACACTGTTTGCATTGTGACCGAACAAAGATCTTCATCATTACGCGATTTACTAGAAAACAGGCCCTATACAAATTAAAGACAAGTCCTGCTCAGCCTTTCCTATGGGGATAGCATGATTTTTTTCCTAACTTAAAGAATTATTTATTTCTGTAGAAAACTGGTTTAAATTTTCAAGGAGAAAGAAAGAATGCTATATAAATTTTAATGACAGCAGAAGGATGCAAAATATTTTAAATCATGGCAAGACAAAGGAACTCGGTATGCTCTGCCTCGAGCAGTTCATTTGGTGTTTCTGTAAATGTTTTGTGTACATAGTAAATCGAATTTAAACATTGGTTTCGTGTGCACTTTAAAATCAGGTAGAACCTGTCTAAAATCTGTTCCTTGTCAGCTACGAATAACAAGGTGGCGTTTAATCATACAAAGTATTCCCCGTAGAGCGAAAAGGGGTGGCGGACACATTTGTTAAGCATAGAAGAATAGTTCGGAAAATCTTATTGTTTTTATTTTACCCTTTCTATATCGGTCTGCAGTGCCGCGTGATATTTGATTATTCTGGGGAACGTCTTCCTACAGGTGAAAGTCGATAAGACAAATGTGGAAAATGTTTGCTGTTTTCACAGGCAAAAAAAACACGGATTTGGACACCGAACCCTGGTTACTTCAGTCTAAAATGTTTAGGCTGTTCTGTTGTCGCTCATCTCAGAATAACCTCGCTGGATTGCGACCGAATAAATGTTTTGAGTATACAGTGAAACAGTGAATAAAAAAAGGAATAAGCCCCGTGATTCAAAATAAATTATTTCTTTATGAAATCTTAAAATCTTTAAAGAACTGAACTTCATCTTTTAACAGTGCAATTTCTTAGAACAGCATCCCTGCGTCAGCTTTGTGTTTTAACTGTTAAAAGGCTGTTACTTCAGCGATTAGAAGTATAAATTAATTATCAGTTAACATTAGAATTTTTTTTTTGTTTTAAATTACCTTTACTTCCTAAAACAATAAGTACAACGGCTCTCATCGTTAACAAGGAGGCAAATCAAGTCCAGTCGTAATGTGTGCCAATCCCTGCAGATATTCTTTTTTATTTCTTCTTTAAAAGACGTATCTCATTTTCATTGTCGTTAACTCTTTTTATAAAGGTGCGTCCTTATTGCGTCCAGGTACTGAAAATGATGGTCTTTTTCGTAGATCAGAATAACCTGCTACACATCGTTTGTTAAAATTTAGAGGGGACGAGGTTATAATAGGCTGCATTTGTAACTTTTATTTTCGGCACTGCATTAAATATTTTGTTCTATCTCGAATTAAAATATATTGATGGACGTCATCGATGTTGTGTTAGCTGCTGCTGGACCCTCTCTCCTCCCAGTTCGTCTGTCTAATGTGGTTGAGTCCTTTCGCAGAATCGGTGCTAAATGAGCGGCGTAACCCTAACCCTAAACCCTTTGTTTTGGTGTGTGTGTGTGTGTGTGTGTGTGTGTGTATGGTAGAAAATTCCTACGAGGAGAAGCCACGCTACCATTGAGATTGGCTATACCCAGTCGATCCCCACAGGAATCGAACTCGGGCCGTGACCTTAACAGTCATGTAGTATGTCACCTGACTATCGAGGTGCCATTTACAAAATATATTTACTTAAAATATTAAACTATTTATTGGAATTTGTTCAGCTGATGTGAAACCGGGGAAAAAAATTACAGATTTATATATTTATATATATGTATGTATTATTTTCTCTTGGCAAAAATAATGCTTTCACACGAAATAATGATACCAATATATAAAAGAACTGCAATGAGATTCTAACTTGAAAGGCAAATGGTGAATTGCATTAAGAGAATCTCTTATTTCTTGAGGGGATTATCTCTCGTAGAAGTATCATAAAATTTATAGTTTTGGGGAAACGAGTACAAAATACGAATTAGAGATTTTACTATCTCATTATGTCATATCATTTTCGCCACGTTTCTAGCAGAAATAAAACCCGACCTTTCATAATCGACTTGTTTAAAGCCATCAGAATTACGGAAGTTATCACCTGCAACTCTACCTGGGTCCGTCGAGAACGGCCTACTGCCTCCTCGAGCTGATTCATCCGGATTTCTGCCACGTCGAAGAATCCATAAAAGCTTCAAGTCTCATAATGTCCTTAAAACCCTTTATTTTTTTTAAGTGAATTGAATTTTCACGTGAAATGCTCGCTGAGTAAAAATCCCACCACAACTGCAATGAATTTCAAAATCGTTCTGTGGTTGGAAATCGCCGCCGCCGGAGGGCGCCGTTTGAAGTGAAATGCTTCCGATGAAGATGCAAAGAAATCGCCCATAAATATAGTTTCAGCGCGGTAAAAGGAAACGCCATTCGAAGTCATCGTTAAAGCGAAGGAAGACGAGGAAATAGCAATGTTTTTGTTTGTTTGTCTTTCTTCTCTCTCTCTCTCTCTCTCTCTCAAAGAAACCGATATGAAGCCGTAACTCGTTATTTTCTTAACATTCATCTTAAATAAATAGGAATGAAATCGGTTGAGAAAAATACCTTTAATCGAGGCTGGGGGGCAGAATTTTAAGAAATGTGAAGTATAATCAAATTAACGTTTAAGGAGGAAAAAGAAAGGGCGATAAAAGAGAAAGTCTTCAAATGATGCCATTCCATACTTTGATCCAGGAGTAACGATGGGGGGGGTGCTTTGACGCTGAAAGAAGAATAAATATCTAACCTATTGCTGAAAATAACTTTTAAATACTTCAAAATCGCTTAGCCTGCCGTCGTTATTTGGAAGACCGAGCAGGCATGAAGATCCTTTGCCTAAGAAATGGCACACGACTGAAGTACTGCACCAAGCCAGTCCATTTATCAAACAGCCGCATTTGTCTCATAAGGTGGCCAGTGTGTGTGTGTGTGTGTGTGTGTGTGTGTGTGTGTGTGTGTGTGTAAGTAAACCATTTTGTAAAGTGTATCCAGATTGTGTAACAGACGGATGGAGGACTTAATAGCAGAATTTATGATTTTCAGAATGATATGGCTTTTCAAAGAGTGTGAACAGCAACAAAAAAAAAGAGAGAAAGGTTATCTACATTTAACAAATAATAGAGCTCTCTCTTTTAGTTCGATACTAAAGAAAATTGCAAACAACAGAGTAATTAACGAGCTTAAGGCCGCAGTCGTTGGTCCCACGCGGAACACCTATCACTTAAATGGACAAACCCTTTTCGGGCTTCCATCATCATCACCTAAAGATGAAAATGAAACTGCAGGGCATTCGAAACAGGCATCTCAAATTACTGGCCCCATCTTCACCACGAGGTCGGGAGTTTAACGAGAATTAATAGTTTTTTTCCTTCCTTAAAAGCCTACAAAAAACTTTAAACGAATCAGTGGATTATCTGAATAACTTCAGGATTCCGCGAAACATCAAACCCCTGCGTTGATTCCGTTCTTTTGATAGTGGAATATCTATATTTAGAAGGGCTGCGCATTTAGCTACAGCACCGAATTTAGTTATTCTTTAATGTAACCAAGCTGACGGATCTATGAATTAATTTTCTATTTGTTCGAATTAACCGCTGGATTAAAAAAAAGAAGAAACAGGCATTTAAAACGTCACTAAAATGAATATAAATATAAAGTCCTCCTGCATCAGTAAATTTCATGCAACCTGACTTTATTTGTCTTTACAAAGCCAACAGTACGGAACTGTTTCTAGGATGCCTCTCTTCATTATAAATGTGACAAGCAACGCATTTTATACACATTTTTAATTAAGCAACTGTGCCTGATCAACTTTAATTTAGCTATCTTTCTGGTTTTCACTAATTGAAACCGAATTGTGTGTATCTCCTATGTTAATATTAGAATCAAATTTCTGCCGACCGGCGTGGTAGCAGCATCTTTGTTCATTTTACCTTTAAACTGCATCTTTAACGATCACGGCAAACTATTTAAGAAACCTTTTTTCTTAATAAGTACTTAAATTGGACCGAGCGAAATCTACACACAGAATTTTGTCATTACCGATTTATTCTTTTAATAAGGACTCAGAAGATGTAAATTAAACGTAGTCGTCATAACAAAAAGTACGTGAACATAACTCATTTCTTGTGACCTTTTTCGCAGAGCTGTAGAAATTTAAGTTAATTTTAATTACACTTACTAATGACCTTATTTATTCATTTATATTTTATATAATTACGTTTGATTTGCATTTAAAAAAAAGAACCTGAATTATACACTTTATTATGTATAAAAAAAATATTTTTGAATGCTCAGATTGTACCTTTTGTCCATAATCGTAATATATCTGGAACTTAAATATGAATTGAAAATTGTTAAAATAATAGCGTGTTATATCTGCATTTTAAGAATTTGTAAATAACTGTTTGTTTTTGCAAGTATTTCAACCAGTTCATTAGACAATGGTACGTTAAATTGCAGTAAGACGTGTAAATAGAGACTTTACTGATGTAGTTTTGAATTAAAGTTACTCAAATATAATTTTACAGTGCGCACATTATATACAATTTTTTTAAAAATTATTTCTTCGTTTATGTTATTTAAAAAAAAAAACACTAATAATAACCGCTTTATTTACGTGGTTATAGCAGGACAGCCAGAATTTGGCATGCTTATAAATGTGTGTGTGTGTGTGTGTGTGTGTGTGTGTGTGTTGTTTAATCGATTTCATTAACTACTTTTTAAAACATATCAAATATTTCCTTTTTTAATGGCTCATAAGTAGTGGATAATTAATATGATGCTAAATTTTCCAAACACAAAAAAATATTTTCAAGAAATAATTTATTTAAAAGAAGAGAGTTATATGTGCGGGTTGGCCTTTCTTAATCAGCTCTAATACCTGGTGGCATGGTACCGAACGTTCCAAAATATGAGATTCTAATTGCATAGCAAAAGGTGGGTAGAATTTGCTCTCGATAAGCAGAACACCATGAACACTGACAAATACGGCAAGACAACACTAAACGAATCGGCAAAATATTACTTGTTATTCCGTCTAATCTGTATTAAAGCTGATTTGTAAAGGTTTTGCAAACATATCAAACGATTAAAAGGATTTAACCCCCACCATTAGATTCAAGAGCCCGACAGCACCCATAACTTTAACTCTCGCGACTGTGGTAATCGCGGTAAGAAAAGGAAGCTTTCTCTTAGTTTGAGGAAGTTTTCTTTGTTCCATTTAATAGAAGTGTGAAAACCCAGCTCTTTAATGAAGAAACCTGAAGAAAACATAACATTGTATTTATACAGCAAAGAGACAGTGATGATCTTATAAAATTACGGTATTGCTACATTTGTATAATAAGAATTACTGTAGTTGTCTTTAATAATACCTACGAGTGAAGATCTAAAACATAACGAGGCCTATAAAGCAGTTAAAATAATGATTTATGTCTTATTGTTTTTAAGATGTCACTAATCACCTTACAGTCGATTGGTCTCCAACTCTTTTTCAAATAAAGACGTGTCACGTGACAATATCGTTACTTTAAGCATTGCCTGCTGGTATCTGCCTCCGAAAGGGTGTACCCACAAAATTTGCACCACTGTCAGGTGATTATAATTTGAATATGTACGTCGCCTTAATGACAAATTGCCGACGATCTGCGATATTGGTAGGCTACGGAACGGAATACGACAAATGTTGCCGCTGAACCTGGTTCAACATACATGAATGGTCATCTCTGGTGATGGGCACCACATCAGTACTTGCTGTCACGATCAACGTTAGAGCACCTGTCTGTCTCTCTCTCGGCATATTTTATCCAGAACGAATTGCGGCAGGGCAATGGCACACTCAGCCATCGGGAAATCGGCTACATTCTGCTCTCGTTTACACGATAGAAAGTCTGACTGGAGTGGGCTAGGAAACATCTGTAATAGATGGAGTCTGATTTCCTTCTAAATTCATTGGTAATTTTTGCTGTTTGTCTACACGTTTGGTGAAAACAAACGAAAGCCAGAAGCAGACTACAGTGTGTTAGAGAGAGAGAGAGAGAGAGAGAGAGAGAGAGAGAGAGAGAGAGAGAGAGAGATGACGTCCAGGTTACATAGTTTTACGCCTGAAAGCCGCGCCTAGATTGGAAGACCTAATGAAGATTTTAAACCGCAATTAGAATGTAGTAATATAATCATAGCGCGCAAAATGTTTCATAGCCTTTCACGTGTATTATATTTTATTTGTTTTTAATCTTTAATTAGTTTGGAAAGTTTACGGAAATATTTGCATTAGGAGACAAAAGTCGAACTGAAAGTAATGAGACAATTAATTAAGTAGGGTTTCAACTCACCAGTTCCCACTAGCTGTCTTTGGGCACTTTGGTTTCTTTCCACTCTAATGAAGAGGTTCACTAAGTTTTTCCAGGTGATTGGAGGGGAATGTTCCACGAGCAAGTTTTGATTGGCTCACACTTTGCCCACCATTCAAAAGTTACCAGCCGTACCCATCTAACTTGTTTGGTCGCAAAATGCTGGTGAGATGTCCTCTGACCTCGAAAGTTAGAACGAACAAGAAGATAATTAATTACAGGAAAACTTACTTTCGGAAAAACTTGGGATTTTATCTACACGAGATAACAGAAGAATCTTAAATCAAATAAGATCGTCCGAATAAGTTCAAGTGGTACAGCACCTGGTGGCCTGTTTTCTGCTTCTCTTCTGCTGTTATAATTTAAAGACCACTGTTTCTACACCAGAATGTTTTTAGGACTCTCTTTGGGCGAGGAACGCTATCTCACACCCCCTTTAATTCAACCCACCATTCATTGTAGACTTCATCTGTAATGGTTACTGTACTACTACCTAAGAAGCAATATCGATAATGTTAATTCGTAGAGGAATTAGTTTTGTATGACTGAAATTACTGGTTACGCGCAGTGTCAGCGATAATAAAAATACGATAGTTAGTCAAACATTAAAGTAAATATTTTAACTTTAAAAAATGATCTTGTTTGACAAAATGTAGAAAAAACGAATTTTATGTATGGGTTTTCTCACAACCATATTAATATATCAAAACACATTAATAAGTTGGTTTACATATAAAATATATGATATTTCAATGGTAGAACCAAAAGTGGCCAAACCTGCTTGCATACAGTATATTTACTTTATTTCTGAAGCTAACATATGTCCTCCATATTTTCTTTGTACCCGATTTTAAAAAATGTGCTGGCGGTACGTTTGGAGTAATCTTTTAAAATAAATTATTGCAGACCTCAGTAAGAGATTTTTATGTTCTATAAAAACTATAAAATGGGTTAATTTAAATTCAATTTGAATTATAATGAAAATATTTCACGAGTATTGGCATCCGCTCTAGGTCCAGAATTTTAACAATAGACTACTTTGAATTTAGAAACGAACAGCCCAGGGCAGATGAGATTCCGTAGTCATACTTCTGATGACAATGGGTTTATTTAATATTTAGATTTATTTTAGATTTTGTTAATTTTTTCTTTCTAACTTGGGATTTTTGATATTATTTTAAGTGTGTGCTTGTGTTTCCTTTCTAGAGAATTAGAGTAAATTAGTTCAATTGGAGCAAGCTTTTAAAATGGTTTAGTGTACGGATGGTTAACCAACACCTAATAAAGTATACAGGCGAAAGAGTGAGCTCCACGTGGCAGTTACTATTCATCCATATTATCTTGTAAAATTGATCTTCAGGAGATTTTTAAAAAGAAATTTTGTTAAGAAAATGAAAACAAACTTGGAAAAGCATTTATTTAGTGGTGAAATAGAACGGATAGAGTCATTGTGATAGACTGATAATTGGAAGAAATAAAGCTTCTCTTTTCAGAGTTGTAAATGATTACTGAGTACGTGACAAGTGCTCGAAGTGAAAGTTTAAGAACTTTGGGAAATCGAAAAAAAACTAAAACTTGTAAAAATCATTTAAAATTTGTATTTCAAAACTTTCTTATCCAGAGCAAAATAAAAGGGGTCATCTTTTACAGAGACTGCAGAATCCTATCCGCTGGTTTGACATGGTGTTCAGAGATTTATTCTGTAAACATTCTGAAACGCCATTGTGAAGATTTGCATACATCCAGGTGTTCTCCGTTTATCTTGGTAACTTAATAAATACTATTTTTACATTTGGATAACCGTGTGTGTGTGTGTGAACAGCTACGATAAAGAAAATTATAAACAATGTTTTTTTAAGAAACAAAAACAACAGCAATTGTTCTGTGATGTAAATTTGTTTTCACTTAATTCCATAACTTGCTCTTTTCTCAGCTGGTTTTGAACTAAAGCGAAATCCAATTTGAACAGTCGGCCTTTGTGAGATACGTAAATTGTATTGAAAACGTTGTCTGGGTTAAATGTGACCACCAATTTTTTTATTTTTTTAATGTTTAAAACTGCAAGATAAGATGAAAGAACAGGAATAGTATAGACGGTGGTAAAGTGCTCGTAGTACCTACGGCACTGTATTTTTTGCTTGAGAATTTGGAGTCCATTTCTGAATGGGCTTATTTTGTTTCGTCTCGACTGTTTAAATATCCATCATCAAGGATAAAAAATATATAAAGAAATGGGAAGAAATGTGACAATTATTTTGGCGGGTGGCATTGTCAGCGTAAACTGCACGAGGTCAACGTTAATATAATTGTCTTAACAGTTCTTTATGTAAAAAAAAAAAAAAGATATAAACAAACAGATTATTTCTCTGGGGGTTTTACCAATAAGTGAACAGACGCCGAAGCTGGCCTTTTCCTGATGGCGGTACCAAAGAAACAATAAAAATTGTAATGCGATGATGATCAATATTTTAGATCAAATCCAAATCAGTCGGCAGGTTAAACTGATTCTCAGCTCTGCTAAGCATTAAGGCAAAGAGACCGAATATCTGTTGCCTTTATTTTACGCTTCAGTTAAACTCCATCTAGAATATGCGGTACAGGTTTTCAGTGATACCGATAGGCTGCAAGAGAGCATTTTACCAAAATCATGTAGAGAATAACAGATTTTTACTTAATAGTAATTGTTAGGAAGAACTGAGCTTTCATGTATTTTATCGAAGATTACACGAGAATCCAAATGAGAAACTTAATATTATACAAATTGTTTCCCTGGTGGACAAGTCTGGGACTCGTAGTGTTTATAGCTCTCATGTTACACTGGATCAAACGACGTAAACATTACTGCGGCGAAAACATATTTTAGGTTTAATTTTTCTTGGTAAGACTGCGGTGAAAGCAACTAAATTAAACTGATGGTTTTAAAATGGTTGGGGGAAAGCTTATAACAATTAAAACTACTTCTGCTCCTTTAATAAAATATCTGATACATTGGAGATCAGCAGAATATCTGATAAACTAGTAACACGGAGTTCTATAATATTTACAGGCGTCCATCGCGTGTCTTAGCATTTACCACAGTATTAGTTCAAGAGTGACGCACCGAACAGCAGCCAGGCGGAGGAAAGGTAGTGCGTAGAGCGGGAGACAGTAGTCAATAAGAAAGCTTGCGGACAGGGTCCTGGTCACTGGCTAAATTATAAACGCCGTCCTGACGCAGCCGGAAGAAAACCTGCCCACCGAAGCAAACATGTCGAGTGATCGTGGCGCCTTCTGCGCAGAATGATTGAACTAAAAATGGAATACGTAGCTCTCTAATCAGGAAACCCATAAATACGGATCGAAGGGAAGAAGATAACAGTCAAATGCCACAGGTGGTGTCAGTCGTATTTTGAATAGTCGAAAACATCTTCAAAGAAGCTACAGTATAAAGCACGTGTCTTTAGCTTTGACTTCTATTTTACGAGACTTTCGGAGAATAATCAAATCTGACGTCTGAAACTTGATTGTTAACGCAAAATATGAAGGTTCACGATTTATTTTTCTATAGTTGCCGTGGTAACGTTATAAATTCAAAGTCATAGCCCTTCCACAGTTTTCTCTTTAACTATTCATCAGAAAAATTAGCAACGTTTTAAATTTAAAAACAACACTCGTCTCTAGTTTTATAATGATTTGCCGTATTTTCACTGTATTATTTCCGTTAGGCATTTTCTTCTTTTCTTACAATTTTTCGAATTACATCAGTTGAAGTATTCATTGAAATCTTGCAGACTAATACTGAAAACATTTTCCGATGAGAACACATTTTGCATGCTTTGATAAAAGTTAATTGCAAATTTGAAGACATTTAGATAAAAAAAAACAACAAAAAAGTCAAAGACGGAAAAATTAGTCTTAAAATATCTTTTTTTCTTTTATAAATCACATGGAGAACCATTTAAAGTAATGACTATAAAAATATTGCTGAATACAAAAATTACTAATCAATGACAGATAGAAAAATATATTTTTGTTAAAAATAAGAAAAATAAACATTTTTTTCCAAAAAAATCTTTCTTAACCTTAGAAGAAGACTTGAAACCAGCTACTCTCTTTTGACCGTAGAATTGGTCTCTGGGTTTAAAACAACAAAGGGATTTTATTCTTTTAAGTTTATGACAGAAAGTTGTTCCAGCTGTCCGAAACTCGATAATCTGGCGTCTGGCTTTAGAATTTGATTTTAGCTAACTACACTGTAACTTTAGTCGTTATCACCTGAAGCGTGCATATTGACATCCGGCCAATCTTGCGGATGTCAGATCATCGTTAAATCAAGACGTTCTGCCGTAGAATGCACCGTGGCATGAATTTACTTTTGTCAGTTCGAGAGACACACCGGCCAACAGAAGCAGAACTTTAAAGTTTCGGTAGATGTCAAGTAAGCTTCTTCAAAAGCAAATCCTAGTAAAGCTATGTAAAGTAAAAGGAAGAAAGAAAAAAATATATATATATATTTGTGAATCTGTCTACTCGACGTTGTTAGACTGATCTGACAGGAGTGGGCGGCACACCGTGAAACCGTCGCGTTTTTTTTTACCGAGGTAAGTAATCCCTCTCCAACAGCCAAACATGGTAAATTCATATTATTAATGATGTTGAATTGGACCGTACGGTTTAATGACAGCCGGCTCGTGCAAGGTTACTGCAGAAGAAGAATTGGCTTTAAATAAATCTCAGGTGCAGATGTTGGACAAGGTTACCTTTGAAGACAAGAATCAGTATTAAAAATGGTTTGCCATAGGGGCTTCAGCCAAGCGTTTTAATTTTATTTCCAAAACAAATCCGTTTAATAATTGACCATAAAGTATTGGAAGAGAAATTTGAAAGCAAACATAAAGAACTCAAGACATAATGCGAAAGATTGGCTCTGTAGGTTGCAGCGTTCGAATTAAATACGGTACGCAAACTTCTCGTCGATAATTCATGATTTCTCTACTCAGGAAAGCGAACAGTTGAAACATTTCAGATAACTCACTAAACTTTTTGTCTATACAAAGTTTTTTTTTTTTAATCTGGAAACATGAGATAGATTTAGATTAGAGAAATCTTCTAAAAGTTGTTAAAATACGAAATCTAATTAAAACTAAGCCTTGGTAAATAAGTAAGTCATTCAATATTGCAACATGTAAGAATCTCTATTAACCATCGACTTTGAGATGTACCACTTTTATTTTAAAATACCATAATATAAAACAGTTTAAATAAGTAATTATTATTTTTTGTCTTTTATGCATTTATTTCTACTAGGTGAGAAATATCAAATAAATCAAGGTATTTTACTATCTGAACGAATTTTGCATATTTTTATGATCATGTCTCATTTGACATTTTAATGTTTTTATATACATAAAAAAGCAATGCTATACACTTAATAACATAATAACGTATCATACTTCAACTTTTAAAAACGTTTTGTAATTATCAATGTTCCACTTATAGATTTAGTTTTATTTGTTTACCTTTTATTATATGATGAGTTTATTCCTGAATTTAAATTTCTAGCTTTATACTATCTTTTTAGACAAAATGATGGATAGATTCTGCGCTGTACAAGTTAAAGTTCGATCTTTATTTTCAAGTTTACTTACTACTGGATTACGCATATAATATAGTGTAAGGTTCTACCATCGAATTTCGGATTTATTTATGAATATACCATGTAATGTTGAAAGTTTCTGTCAACGTTTTCCCGATAAATTACAAATATAATCTTTAAAGTAAATTTTATGTGGTTTTCTTTTAGCATTTTCCACTGAATTCTGAATGTATTCCTGACTATGCCAAATAAAGAATATCTTTCGGTCAACATGATAGTCTACTGTGCTGATGATTAATATTACTTTATACACTCTTTAAGATTACTGATTTACTGAACTACTTAACTCTCTGTGACTACACTTTCCTTCAAATCTGTATTATTCAGCACAGGCTAAGCTTTAGGGGCTGAGATAGAGTACCTTCCTCATTAGTATACCCCTTTGTAGCGATAAACCTGTATGTCGCTTCAGTTCCACGTGTTTTGTGTCGCAAGTGTGTTGATTAACTATACAGACAGCTCAACACACAGAGATCTAAGTGTTATAAGTAAAAACATATCTGGTATGCCGAGAGTTAAACCAATAAAGTAAATAAAAAGTAAAATAAACAAGTGTCAGATTTTCAGAACAAGCAAAATATGGATGCCAGAACGCCATTTTGTATGTACGAGTATATGTGCATCACAGTTAATTTCTCTTTTATGTAATGAACATCTGATATAATCCAGATCCAAAGTTTTGAAACTTTAATACGATCGCTAGTTTTAAAGAAGGCCTACTTGGATTAACCAATTATGCAGCTGTATAATTTTATTTGGGAATTATAAATAATCAGATATAAATTGTTCGAAGGTCGAAATAATTTAAAACTTGCATATTCTCTTTAGTTCAGAAGTCCGCATCTAGTTTACTTTTACGTGTTTACATCCGAGGCTTCTAATATAGAATTTGCTAAAATATTCCTGGAAAATACTACAAGACTAGCAGGGAAACAGAATACTTCAGAGTGTCTATTCGCTGAAAATGTTTCTCATTTATCGGATACTTATTGGCCCTACTTGTGTTTTTTTAAGTCGAAAGTTGAAGTAAAATATTTAACCAAAGATTCACATCAGTTATCTTTATTTATAATGCTAAAGTATCAAACCTATCTTATGTAGAAACGAAAATCGAAAACTTATGGAATTCATTAAAAAGTCGTCCGTGCAAAGTCTTATTTTTGCTCTGCGACCTTCATGCAATTGAAATATCCACCGGAATCTGTTAATAAGCGGATTTACTTCATAACTAAAAGCGAGCTTATATTTATTGTTCTCTTTTAAAGAATATAACTAAATTTTACCTTTTTTGATGCTTTACAAGCGGGTATAGACAACACCTTAGCTCATCTATCAGGAAGACCAACAAATTCTTGCGATATATACGGCGTTATGTTGGTCGCCATAATTACGAAAAGTTGCATGAGTTCTGACGTCACAGCATTTTATTTCTCCCCTGCACTCTCTTCGAAGAATAATGGTCTCTACAGTACTAAGGTACATACGTACTTAATTCTTACATGTATTTGATCATCTGTGCTGTGCAGTTTAAGCTTTGGAACTGAATTATGACTAGCGGAGATATGCGATACACATGTTGAACTTTACTGTTTTCATGGTAGCAAATTTAACGACAGTTTTTAACTTACAGAATATATCCCTGAGGTAGGCACTGGCTGTGCGCTTTCTTGTTCTTCTCAAGATGCCAAATGACATTTTAAACTAGTTTTAACTCTTAGTGTCTCGCACATATTTTTCTGAAGTTTTAATCAATCTGGTAAGGGAAAGATAAGAAATATTGTCAAGTAGATATCAGCTGAAGGGTACTGAAGAACAATGTTTTACTTCGTTTTGGTATTTTCTGATTCCTGCAGTTCCACTATTTTGGGTCTCGTATCCACGAAATCTTTATCCACTTTGGGTTCCTAAACACAGAAATCACGGCAGGCGTTTAACGTTTAAATAGTCGAGTGTTGGTGAACTAAATAGAGCAATTTGTTTATTTCCTTGGAACTTTTGTCTTTATAATTTGACTGGTTGGCAGTCGTAAGGACATCTTCGAGGTGATGTATCAGGCGTCAGGTTTGAGCCTTGCCTCTGTTTACACTTTCTCGCTAAGACGTCTCTCTCTTTAGAGACGTGGTGACCGCACTACCAGCTTTTGATTTTCCTAATTATGTTCACATATCCCCCGTTTCACCGGCACACCCTCGGTCGAATGCTATTTACTGGCTGCCACCTTTTACCTCCCCGCCTACCCACCCCCGTAGTACGAAGACAGATTCCCGGATCTTAGCCCATCACGACAAGCGTTGTTGATACGTGTGAATCGGTTACTGCCAAAAATGAGGACGGGCCAAACTCAGGGCACCAGAAGTTATTAAAAACACTAATTTGTGGATGTACTTTCATCTCATTGTCGCACAAATGAAACGAGCAAAATCTATATATCGAGTTACCAAGATGTGAGAGTCATTTTAATACAGCAAAGGAAATGTAATCCCCCCATCAGGCCTATTGCATTTGCAGCTGCTTTTGGAAATAAAATCAGGCATCATTATTTTACAACAGGTTTGGAAACACGTCGTCGTTATCGTGGAGTTTTTACAACCTCCAGTCTATAAAACAACAGAAGGTGTTACTTTGATTCCAAATTTTCTGTATGATTCTGGTACTTTTATTACAACAGCCAAACCTGAAACCTATGACGCTCGCAAGACAACATTTCCTTTTAAATTACCGAAATAATAACTATGAAAACAATTATCAATCAGATGCTGCATTTATAATGATATTTAGACTCATTTAACCATCGCTAAAACAAAATACTAATTATACAGAGAGGAGATGGATGTAAGTGCAAAACCAAAAAACGTAGTGTATTATATTTTTCATTTACAATCCAATTCTTTAGTTATTATTATATGCAATCACATTGACATATAATTGAATTAAAAATCCACAGATATAAAAATCATTAACCCTTTTTCTTAAACGTTTCTTACAAAAGAATTTACAACAAAATACCGAAATAAAAATGGCTAACAAATTATCGTAGAGGGAAATCGACAATTTTGGACGGTATTCAGTATATATTTACTAATAATCATGGATGATTGCTCTCTCTCTCTCTCTCTCTCTCTCTCTCTCTCTCTCTCTCTCTCTCTCTCTCTCTCTCTCTCTCTCTCTCTCTCTCTCTCTCAATATTACTTAGCGATAAGGCTAACAAAAAAAAAAGCAAGATACAGGAAGAAAATGAAAAAAAAAACAAAAAACATACCTTTTCAAAGATTTTATTTAATAAATTTAGTTGATCACTAGACATATTTCACAGAAATACAATCACGTTTTGATAATCGAATATTAGAGAGTCGCGGTTTTACCCGATATCCATCTTAATTCAGAAAAAGTTTATATTGCAAAATCTGCGCTGCCTTAATCTATTTTATTATAATTTTTACCCCACAAATCGATGGTTAACACGTTTTTTATTAACCCTATCCGAAACCGAACATATATTTCTTTTCAGTTTTGCTGACATTGATATTTTTTTTATAATTCCCACCGCAGTGAAAGTAACCATTTCCTACTTCACTGATGCTGCCTTCTTCGTCTCTTTTATCCTTTTCATAATGGCGGCGTTTTACTGTTTGTTATTTTTTACAATCTTGGAATCATATCAAACTCTGTTATCGCTAAGAGAAGATTAAAATTCAAAGTAGATTTAAAGAATTAGTTGTCTTTTTATTGCGAAGTTT
This sequence comes from Nautilus pompilius, assembly GCA_018389105.1. Lineage (NCBI taxonomy): Eukaryota > Metazoa > Mollusca > Cephalopoda > Nautilida > Nautilidae > Nautilus > Nautilus pompilius. Next base: position 620,836 of record JACATO010000105.1, read on the forward strand.
CGCGCTATGTAAAATGATTCCGACCCTTCTCTTTGTAACAAAACGAAGAAAAACAATCAAAAAAAGTTGTTTTGTTTCCGCTTTAGTGATTGGCTGACTGAGAATAACGGACCGGACTGTGGATGACGTGAAGTCAGACATTGCTTATTAACCACTGGCTTAAAATTTTTCTGTAAAAAAAAAAAATTGCATCTGTATATTTTTCAAGCTTCTCCACTGAGTTCTCCCGTAATCTTTAATCCCTGCATCGTGATGCCATCCTTGTCAATATGAACAACCTTTCCAGATTTCATCTCTTCCTTCCGCGATCTGAAATTGCTTCGGACACTACAACAATAGCCTCACCAACATAAAAACAATGGAGATGTTACACACACGCTAGGTATTTTCAAACTGACTTCCATCATAGACATTTAATTGCATACTACAAAGAAAAGAACTATTTTTTCTTGCATGTATTCTAAACACGTTATCAAAATGCATTTGCAGTGTGTGTGTGTGTGTTTGTGTACGTTTGCATTATGGTAACTTTAAAATATAATAGGTGATAGACCTCTTTAGTCGTGTGCTATCCTTCAACGAGTTTAGTTAGGCATATTATTCTCGAGATAGTGAGTGGAATTAGTCAGATTAACTAGTCGACGCACCGTTCTCCTCTCCAGCACGGACTTCTAACCCACAGTTATCTTGGTGCCCTCTCACTTAGGCATTTTTCTGCTGCTGCTTCGCTCTGTCCGGAGGAGAAACCAATGGCTTCCAACCTTCAACTTTTCTATGTGCCAAGATATACTGATTTAGTCACGCAGCCCCTCATTATTTTTCAGTAGTTTTGCCATTTATTGTCTCGTGAGCCTATATCAGAATTTATACTTTCATCGTAGCATAGTCAGTACTCGGTATATTTTCTTAGTTCATTCTCTACACTTCTCACTAACATTAATAGATGTACAGACCTAAAATTACACTAGAAATAGTGCTGTAGGTGTCCATCGAATGTTGCAGTAATTTGCCATAAGACATCGGAAAAAGCATCTAGAAAACAAAGTCGCTTTCTAAACTGTTATAATAAGTACGTGTTTCATCTGAATATTTTAAAGTTGGTATCGCTGTTTGTTTTTGTAGCCAGCTCAGCCAAGACATCACCCGGAGCTACATCGAGGCAGCCGGAAGAAGTCGGACAGCCAACCTGCCATGGTTTCCTCTCTCTCATCTTCACCAGCCGGCCGCGTTAATTTGGATGACATTTGTGCACTCCTGTTTTCTCCAACATCTGAAAATAATAGCCACCCAGGCTGAGAAGTGGTCTGCAACTAATCAGTTTGAAAGCACGCGATCTCTAATCTAGTAACCGACATAGTACGATATGGAAGGATATATATTTACATCTCTCTCTCTCTCTCTCTCTCTCTCTCTCTCTCTCTCTCTCTCTCTCTCTCTCTCTCTCTCTCCTGCCTCTCTCTCTCATAAACACACACAGACACGCGCGCGCGTGTTTGAATCTTATCAATATTTCAAGCAGGAGACAGGACTAATAAATAATCTCCCCCCCAAAGATCCGACCTATTTGAAAACAAGCAATTTATCAATTTTATCCCGGCCACACTCCGGTTCTGATCCAAGCGATTAATAATTACCAATCGCTGTTTGCTGAAGCTGTCCGAGAACTAAATGAAAGACTGAAGTATAACCAACTCGTTACCTGATTCCGACAACCACAAAGCATAAACTAAGAAAGCAACATCAAAATGCAAATATCTGGAACTACTTGAAACGAGTAAGTAATTTATGATTGTTACCTTATTTGAATTCACGTGGTTGTTATTAAAATTTGTTGGTTGCAAAAGTATTTAAAATTAGACAAACAAAAATAGGTATTTCTTGCTTTCAGCAGACCATCTCAAATACCACCGGAAAAATAACAACTAAATTAAATTATTTGAAAAGTCGCAAAAGCAGTGTAATCATTTTAGTCCATTCTTAGTGTCCAGGCCAGATAACCCACTGTAATAGTTAGATCATGAGTGCCAGTGGACTCGATTTAAGCCCAAACATTCTAAGAGAGAAAACAAAGATCATTCAAATGAACCCTAGGAGACTAAATAGAATTGAAGAGGAGAACATTTATGCGGATTGAATTACCCGCAGATTCTGTTCAGCATTGCATATTACAGATTATACTTTATCTAAATATCCCAAAATTAAATCGTACTCCTATTCTTGCAGCCAGAGTGTAGCGATTGGCTTAGACAAAGATGTTATTATTACCACGGTCATTCCAAGGTAAATTTTATCAACAGTTGAAAGCCTGGAAAAAGGGGAAACAAGATGCAAGACAGTGGGGCATGTGCCCTAAAGGAACCTAGACACAAACAAATAGTTCTCGCTCTCTCAAAACAGACTTCCTGGAGCGTAGAGCGAGATAAGATCCCTAATTGGTGACCCAAACAAAATACGAGGTCTGTCGAAAAAGTATCCGACTTTATTCTTCCCGTGGGAAGTAATGACATTAGGGAGGCAGAAGTGTGCATAGTGAAGCCTTATGCATTCATGCGCATGCGTGGTTTTTGGCGGGCTTGCTGGATGCATCAGTCGCTGTCAGGCAGTCAGCGTGTGAGGTGCTGTACTACTTACTCGTCGCATTTGCATTTCGCCTGTGATGACGGAACGTTTGGAGCAACGATCTTGCATCAAATTTTTTCAAAAGCTTGGAGATATCCAAGTGGAAACAATTCGCAAAATTCAACAGGCTTTTGGTGACAATGCCATGGTGTTACTCAAATAAAAGAATGGCACAACAGGTTCAAAGATGGCCGTACATCGGTGGAGAGTGACCAGCGTTCCTGGAGGCCGTCAACAAGCCGCAATGCAGTTATCAATAAAGTGCAGACCTTGATAACGGAGGATCGTCTTTTGACGGTGCGGGAAATCGGTGACGAGGTTGGGATCAGTAAAGATTCTGCACATACAATTTTCAAGGAGGATTTGGGCTTGCGCTGTGCCCAAGCTACTTTCTCAGCAACAACAGCAACTTCATCTTGAGGTTGTGCAGGATCTGCTGGATACTGCCAACAGGGATCCTGAGTTCCAGAATACCGTGATAACTGGAAATGAGACGTGGGTGCACGGGTACGACCCGGAAACCAAAGCTCAATCATCACTGTGGAAGCACCCAAAGTCACCAAGCTCCGGAGAAAAATCAAGGTGATGCTGACTGTTTTCTTCGACTACCGAGGCGTTGTGCATCACGAATAGACACCAGAAGAACAAACAGTTACAAAGGAGTACTATCAGGAAGTCTTCCGACGTCTTCGTGATGCAGTTCGGCGCAAGAGACCGGATCTGTGGGCCTCGTAAAACTGGCAGCTGCATCGTGACAACGCCCCGGCTCATTTGTTGCAGCTGATCCAAGGTTTCTTGGCAAAGAAAGGCATTTCGCTGATTCTCCAGGCTCCCTACTCTCCAGACATGGCTCCTTCTGACTTCTGGTTGTTCCCAAAAGTGAAGATGCTACTGAAAAGCTTCCTCTTTGAGAGCCGAAAGGACATCATGCGGAATGCGGCGGTGGAGCTGAGAGCCATTCCGGAAGAAGCATTCCAGATGTGCTTCGAACAGTGGAAGGATCGCTGGGCTAAGTGTGTGGAGGCACAAGGGGCCTACTTCAAAGGGGATTAGCAATTGAACCCCATCAAGTATGTAATTTTTTTTTTCCAGCCTAAGGTCGGATACCTTTTCGAAAGGCCTCGTAAGTCTTGAAAAGTGCCCTCGTAATGTTTGTGAACGGTCCAAGTTGTGTTTATTTTTGGAGAGATGTCAAAATTTATTTCTGTCGCTTTCCATTGAACATTTATGTCACAAAGCTGAACGTAGAAGATTTCTGTCGTAACATACGCATGGCTCTGTGTATTTTTTTTTTTAATTTCGGTGAAATAGAGTTCCTTTAGTGAGCTGTCGCTGATCAAGTGTCATCTGAGCGCTATGGGCTAGAAAGAATACCTGATTAAAATATTTTAAGCAATGAAAACGAACTGGCCGTAAATGGGAGTGGGATAAGGGAACCGGAAACAAGAAGCAACAGTGCCCATATTTTTTATCCCGAGACTTGCCTAGGTTAGGATAGGAGGAATCAGGCAGCTGAAATTTGAATAATTCCTTTTTTGATTTTGATTATAAATAACTATTTCCTACTATGGAGACGTGTCCAGTCGCGCTACTTGGGATCTTTGAGCCTAATCTGGACACCTACAAGGTACTCTCTGCGAAGCTTAAGCATTTAAAAGACAAAACGGTGCATTATCAAACTAAATAACGATGAAATCCCAGGAAGTGCTGGCCTTACGCCGAAATTCTATAAACAATCTGGAAACCTGTTAGCGGAAGGCCTGACGAGAGTAGTTAGCTATGCGTTCAAAAAGGTTCTGCTGTTATTGTGCAGGGCAGTGCAACGACAGGAGGAATGTTTAGATAATCGGAGACTTACTGAGTTAGCTACATTATGATTAAAGAGCCTCGACGAATAGACTTGGGAAAGTAATGGATAAGTTAATAAATGCCCAAGACCTTTTCCCTCAGAGGAATTTCTATACAAACATAGAAACGGATAACTTCATCATGGCCTTTTTGGCACAACCACTCAAAGACGTTTAGTAGTGTAGAGGTGAGTTATTTTTTAAGAGACTATAGGATTTTAATTTTTTGGACAGACATTAAAGTATTAGATTGATAAAGCCATGCTATACCAACACCCAGACAAACATAAGTCTGAAAGGCAGTGCGCCTGCGTATTTTAAAACCATCCAGAGGAACACAACAAAGATTTCTCTTTGTCCCTCGCGATTTGGGAGACAAATAAAAATGCTACAAGTTAGAATAAATGTTAAAAACAGAAGTTAAAATAATTTAGTGCACGCAGGACACCCGCGATCACAGTTCGGGCGTGAAGCGATTTTGACAGGGTTTTCACCGTGCTGCGGGTCGATTAGACTACGTCAGCTGCTTGAATAAATACATCTGATACTGAAGCGTGGCTGGGATCTCTGCAAGTACAACAACAACACTATCCCAAAAGTCCAGATGCATTAGAGCAGAAAACCGAAAAATTCTCGATATTTATTTCCCGTTAGCTAAAACCTAAGTGTAAATGGAACAACTGACTAAAAACACTAGATGATCTTAAACCAGCAATAATATAATAATAATAATAATAATAATAATAATAATAATAATAATAATAATAATAATAATAAATAATAATAATAATATAATAATAATAATAATATAATAATAATAATAATAATAATAATAATAATAATAATAATAATAATAATAATAATAATAATAATAATAATAATAATAATAATAATAATAATAATAATAATAATAATAATAATACTCCAACTCTGTAGTATAGAAACAAAATTATTGGAATGCCAGAGTGCTTCTGTCGAGTCGTTGAAACCGAAGTAAACGATTTTTCATGGCAGTGGCGGAAACATCTCGTAAATTAAAATAAGAATCAGCTTTCCGGGGAGAGGATTATATCTCGTAAATAGAAAGCTAAATAAATAAGTGCTCAAGTAATCAATCAGTATTAAATGTTATGAATGCTGAGGTAAATTCAAAAAAAAAAAAAATTTAATCTTATATTTAGATCAGCTACGACGAGCTTTAACACTGATAATTGGATAGTCACTTTATGTAGTAGACCAGTTTCCCATCATAAATCAAATAGCAATATCAGAAAAGCCCACAGTGATAGCTTATAAGAGTAGGAGAAAAGAATACAAACGGCCAGTAAGGTTTCACTTAGATTTAAGGAAAATATAAGACAGTCAACGAATGTCTCATAGCCAGATGTTGATCAGTTCTTAAGGGATTAGACTAAAAACGAAAATGCGCTTACCGAATCAGCAGGGGAAGGATACTTAAGGTTGGACCAATTTCTCTGATGTAAAATACGGAAATACATCCGATACTGTCACAATGAAAATCATATTTAAAACACCTAGATGAAGATCAACCATGAGGAGGTTTTTCCAACTAGAAAGAATAGATTCAAATAGAGGCGGATAGATTCTAAAAAAAAAAAAAAATGGCTACACTGTGGGGAAATTCGGCGGCACACACTTAAGCCGTCATCCTCTGTCCGCAGGGTAAGGAGGTATGGAATCTAGTCCAACATTTGGCGCAGTAGTTAAATGGTGTCAGGGCAGCTTATCTTTGGATACTCGACGCTGAATAATCAAGATGAGCCTCTTCATCGTTTTAATATCTTCGGTTCAACACGTTATCTGGGCTAAGGATTTTTTAAAAAATAGAAAGTTCACTCTGGCGAAAATGTTTTTCAGTAAATGAACCAGAAAGACGTTGCGGTAGAAATACGCTCTTCATAGCACCAGTGCCTTCAACCGAGGTACTCCACCAAACCGTTGATTAATCAGCGGCGTATCAAGCCACTCAGGTCCACACAATAAACTGATTCGTTCTCAGCTGGCGCTAGTCCGCTATTAAGCCAAAGCAAACAATAATTTACATTTGCATTTTTCTTTCAGGTGCTGGTCCAGATGTTAACACAGTTGGTGTGAAGAACAACCCCCGTTTTACCTATCGGACTTTATCGTATGAGAGCCACCTATGGTTTACCAACGAAGCCCGACCGGAAGCTGTACACATACGTATGGAGGATAGTTTGGAGCAAACTGGATCAGTTAAAAAATGACTGCCAATTTAACAAAGTACCAAGAAAAATTGTTGCCAGCTCAGGGAGAGAAAAAAAGTGGTTTGATCCTCTTTACCCCAAACATATATCAGAAACGTGGATCGCCGGAAAAATAAAAGGCTATGCTAATTATTTCACAAAATTTGATTTTGGACCAAAAAAAAAAAAAAAGCCATGAATTAATCGATTCTTTACAGTAGCTACGACAGAGACTTTATGGAACCATGTAACACATTTCTGCTGCTGAAACCATTTCCCTGTTGGACTCCAGAACGCGTCGTAGTAGTTGTTCTTACCAAATGTATATGAACCACTAACTTTCAGTGGGAATCAATCCACTATTCTCAAGTTGTAACAGGCGGTAAACTAGATGTTGTTCTTGTTCCAGGAAGTAAGTTAGTCGGCGATCCTATTGACTTTCAGTACGGTATTTGCTTTTTGCTTGTGTCAGGGCGATAAAGAGATCCATGGGGAACATTGAAAAGTCTTTCTGCGTCACGCAATGGGCATTTCTTCTAAACCTTTTAAACAGATTTTTCCATATTATTTTTATTCCGCTTTCACAGTGGACGATCAGTAATTTTAATAATGTTTTTGGGATATCTAAAAAAAAAAAGGGTAGTCAACCTTCTACACTTCTGAAAGCATTAACAATTCATGTTTAAACAATAGTTAATTCAAACCTAACGTTTTACGTTTCTAGTGATTTTGGTCCATTATTCTAAGAGAGACGAGATCTACTTCATCCCAAACAGTCCGTGCTTACCAAATTTCTTTTCAACACCAGATATACGGCGTAAACTATTAGAACTAGCCACTGTCACCTTAAGAAGAGAAATAGTCACCCAAATTATTTTAAACGATACGTTTCTGTACTTTTGCTGTTTTGCACAACCCAAATATTACAAAATTTACTGCCTTTGTCCGTAAATTGCAAATGACGTCAAAGGGAGAAAAATACATAGCAACAGGGGAACTAACCGTCACCAGATGGCGTGACTTGTCTGTTTTCCTGAAACTATTCCGCCAGAAGTGGTAAGCACAAGTAATAATAAAGTAATCTACTTTTGCCATATAATTTATTTTAACTCACTTTACCCTACACATGTAAAATTACTACGTTTATTTCCATATGATCTTCAGCTAAAGACAGAGCTTTAAGTTTTGTCTCCATACGTTTTTTTTTCTTAAAAAAGATTCTGAACGATTTCTTTTACTTCTAGAGAAATCCCTTGTGGTGCTTGATACAGATTTTTCTATCGGTAAAAGCCTTCCCCGAGTGCTTTCAACCCATGCACCTCTACAATTCTTCTCTTATATTTTCGTTTGAGGGGCATTCCAGTCGTGTAAGTGCTTCTTGCTCCTGTTTTATCGTTTATAAGATAGACAGTCTTAGTAGTGTGTTTAGGGTCCTTATCTTGAGAAACAAAATTGCGTGTATCTGACAAGAATCTGCTTGTAATCTTTGGCATTTTGGTTGTGGCAAAATCTAACCAGATGTCTGCTCCTATATTTGCTCTATAGAACAAAATATTTTCTTCTTCCGTAAAGAATCCCTTGTGCAGCATTAATTCCAAAAGTTTCTCTATTTTTTTTTTTTTTAACTTTGCAAACATGCACAGGTGACAGACGACATTACCTTTCTGTCCAGAAGACAAAACATTTTTTGAGCGTCATTTGGTACAAATAGGATTTTCTTGTTCTCCATTGTTGTGCAAAATGATGCATATGAATGTCGATGTCTCCAACTTCTTTATTCTTCTTTGAGAGGAGTGAAAAACACAAATGATGGTTTCCTAGGTACTGATGTAAAAATATTTAATTAATTAATCGTGATAGCAGTTTCATAATTCATTTTGCAATTGCAACATAGAAACGTTTAATATAGAGAAGTAATGTATAACTCTGTATATAGCCTTTAGTTCTTTCTCAAAACACGCAAAATAACTTATAAATAACGATTGTGATTTAAGGAAGAAACTTATGTATGCTTTAGCCATACGTAATTCACGTTTACATCAGATGCCTAGTGTTTGTCAAGCAAATCTGGAAAGAAACTACACGAGACTGTGAATCTGCAGAGTTTTCTTAATTGAAAGAGAATTAGGAAAGTATAAACACTTCAGCCATCACTTATTTTTAAGCTTCCCTCCGGCCAAAAATCAGAAAACCGGTTGTTAATAGATGCCTTCGGGATAAATTGTACCAACAGGAACTTATAGCTATTTTTTGCTGCAAGCAACTTTGTTTTTCCCAGTAGTTTACATACCATGACACAATCTACTCTCTGGATCGGTAATACTGCAATAAGTTATATATTATTTCTACTTTGATTTTCATGTAAATTATCAGCACTAAAAAAAAAACGATTTTTACGTGTCAATATATGCCATGATAAATCAATAAGTAAATGACAGGTGAAGATAGATTGAAATTATTTATCTTAGCCGGGTCATTAAATACTTTATGCTTCTCCGGTGAGGTCATATAACGAAGTAAACATTATATTAAAATCTTAGGACAATAATACAGAGATTTTAATCCTTTAAAGTCGTACTATTTTAATAATTTTTAGATAATTATTAACCATTAAAGCTTGTCGCTACACTGAAGGTGATTAGAGGGATTTTCTTATGTTTTAGATATAATTAGTTGAAAGAATCTGTCACCCTGAAGTACCGGCTTTGTCATTTGGTATGAGTGACTCCTTTTTCCAGATTATTTTGGTATAACTAGCCCAGAATATTCCGATTAGCAGGAAAGTCGACCAGCTGTTCCACGTCACCTTACATAACAGCGCAGCACCCTAACCCTTCTCACTCTCTTGGTGAAAGCAGGACTCACGCATACTAATCCGAAGTATTACGCTTCTTCAAGATCGGTTTCTGTACTGGTCTATTGGGAAAATCGTAGATAACATGTAGAATACATTTAGCAAACTAGAAACAGTTTGAAATGATTGCTACACTGTTTCCGTTTCAATGAAAGGTTAACGATTATAGTTGTCTTAAACTCACAGAAATTCCCATTTAGTTTACCCTGTAAGAACTACGCGTCACTGTATTACCGTTTACTAATAAACAGCCATCTCTCCTACCACAGTCCTCTTGTAGACGTGTCGTAATTTAGCTTTATTGTTAGATAATATCGTGGCTGAAATCTTTGTACAGTAAAAAGTTATAAATGACATCTTGAAATCCAGAGGAAAATTCATGCAATATAAATAATTTCAAACCTAGTTATTTTCCAAATGTTTTGCAAAGAGTATATTGACATTGTTCGTAAAATTATAAAGCTGGCTGCAGGTGTATGCGCAAACAGTGATGCGAACATATGATGAGTGTGACGCCATTTTTTTTGTTCTTCCGTGAGCAAAAACAGAGAATCATTTGAATAACAGCATACACAGAAGCACACGTTTTCGTATATTAGTAAATATGCGCATATATCTTTAAGTAGATGTCAATTAAATATCAGGCAAAAATGGACATCACTGATGATTCTTACCAACTGTTCACGGTACTGAGTTGTTGTCTTTTTTTCCTGTTCAAAAGGAAACACAAATCACCTGTATGACTTTTAAAGGGTTGACACACACCGGTCTTTAGAAGGGAGATAATCTGGTAACGAAGCTTAGCGCCGCGTTGTTCCGGTCGAGAGCATTGTCTATCCTGCGCTACGAGAGGTCTCACACTTCCACTTTGGCAAAGTTATTCTAACTACAACTTCATTTTCAGACGGAAGTGGGGAGAAAACTTGAGTTCCCATCTGGTGAAGAAACCAAGCTATGGTTGGGCAGGGCGGTACGCGAACTCCGACCTGGAGGTCGAACTGGGAAACCACAACCGTCCTTTCAAAGTTATAAATCGTTTATTGACAAGAATATTCATCGAATATTTGGCGGTCCGCGATAAGCACAATTTTTTAAAAGAAATTATATAAAATATTTTAAAATCTAGGACTAATACTAGAAGCGCCTTTGTTTGACTTAGTATTATTAACCAATCTTGCCATTTTTTGTATATTTAAATTGCGATGATTTACAATGTATCCACGGTATTCCAGACGATTCACACCATTTACTCTGGTCTTTACTGAAAATCAGACGTGTGGAACTAAAAATGTATTGCTCATGTAGATAAATAAATGCATAAAATACAAATTGGCGCGAGGAATCCCATGCAGAAAATTCCAGAAACATAATTAAACAAATCTTGTAACAAAGGTAACATTTTGGCTTTCTTATATTTATGGTTAATAAAAATGTTAGAAAACGTATAATTATCAATAACGAAAAAAAAGTTTTGTTCTAATTTTCTAATCGATTACTAAGTTCTAAAGGCTGGAATCTAAAAAAAAATATATTTATGAACAGAAGAAAGTAATGCTTCTTTTAGAATACTAAATCAAATAGCGTCACTCGCTTTGTATGTAAAGTTGATTTCCTAAAAGAAAGCTAAATGTCGTTGGTTTTATTCATGAAACCAGAATTCTTCGGTGCCGCGAGTGTTTCGCAAATAAAAAGTATTTTTACAAGAAGATACATGAATTGGACACAAATGCGTGGTTGATTTATTGCTTTATAAAACAGTTGACTCTTGACTCTTAACTCGTTGGCCTGCATAAGGAAGACGGACAACTATTACTAACTCTGCAAGCGAAATGTAATAGCAAAACGTCACAGACCATGTCAGCGAACGACAATCCAATTTTACGAACTGAAAATAGTTTTATTTACACAAGAAATAAAAATATATAAATATACTGAATTGTTTATTTCTTTTACTTCGTATGAAGTGGCGTGCAATATAAAACGAATACAACAATATAAATTAACATTAGAGAAAAGATATTCAATAGCACGTGTGCTATAGATTTAAAAACTTAATTTATTAGAATTACATTTCACGTACTTCACGAATATTAGATTAAATAAATTATACACACACAGAGAGAGAGAGAGACAGGTTAAAACAATGTAGCCATATTGGGACACAAATTGTACAAATATATTGAGGATAAAATATGTACATGATTAAAAATTAAAGATGAAATTTGCCATAAAGATTGCGATATTCACAGTTTACGGACACATTGCTCGATGCATTTAATAACTTCAAAATAGCAGCCATTATTCATTGTCTACATACCTTAAAGTATCATGATCTTTACTTGCGTCTTTAAGCATCATTTTCTTGCACTACAGTGTCGCAACTATGTTTCATTATTTTCACCAGACTGGTGCAGTCTTGTAGCAGTGCATTCCACTCTTTTGTCAAGGCTTGACGTAGTTCCGGAATGGTCTCAGAAACACATATTCAGAACTCGTCCCACACATGGTTTATTGGATTCAGGTCAAGATGAAAACAGACCATGGAAGACATGGATACTTTCCTCTTGAAGCTAAGGTACGACTATTCTTGTTCCATGGCCCCTTACATTAACGTCTTTTAATGCGGAATGAATGTTGTGATTGGGTGCAGTCGTTATAACAACAGGTCAAATAGCACCTTTCAGATAGCGTTACTCTGCAACAGTTCAGTCATAGAGAATCGGATCACTTTTATGCGGTCACATGACATATTTCTCCGAAAATAAAACACCTCCATTCCTAAAAGAGTGCCTCTTTAACACGTTATATAGTAAGCATTGCGTTGGTTTTGCTTCTGCCACAAATGTAAACATCAATCAGCAAAAAAAAAAGATGGTGGAATTTAGTGGAGAACCTGACTCCAGTTTACCAAAGCACAAAGCAAATGTGTTCTGGCCCACTGCGATTTTCGTTTTATATTGTGCTGTAAAATACTGGGCATGCGAAACGTAGATTAGCCGATTCTTTCACACTGATTGGCGAGATGAGTCTCACAATTGTGACAATCAGCACCACTGTTGTGGCGTGTGTTTCTTGAATTAAACCGTTCTCTCCGGAACTTTGTCGAATTTATCTACGTTTGTCCACCTTCTGATCAGTAGCCTAGCTACGGACAAGTATTGCTGCTCATAGGGAAAGTATTCACTAAGGTGTTATTTCTTCTCTATTTGGCAACTTCAGATTTTTACAGGTTCATCCCACCTATAGAAAAAGGGGCCACATGAAACGATAGAATTGACGAAGATGTAAAGGATTTCAAAATGGGCAAGGTGACTGTAAATAAGCGTACAAAATCGTCTGATTAAAGATATAAGAAATCGTCAGGGTATTCATTCCAAGAATTATACTTTGAAGGCCGCCGTTTGGCGATATGAAAATCTTTCGGAGTAAGAGTAGGAAGAAGACTGATGTCAGAAACTGTGCAAGTTTGCCCAACAATCAAGCAGCACAAAAACCTTTTGTACAGAATTACGTGGCGAAGATGTTTCTCTTGAAATAATGAAAAAAAGAGAAATGGCGAGTACCGTAAATTTACTAAGATTCCCTAAAATTTACCCAATAGATAACCCATCACAAAAGATATTTTTAGTCAAAGAGAAAATGGATCTTCGCTAATAATGATCGCCTTTCGAAACCGAAGATGGTCATTGACATTTTGCATGCGATCAATTGGTGCCTGAATTAGTTTCTAGCGTAGGAAGAGCTGCTTTCCGCGTAGCAACCACACTGTTGGGTAGCAAATAGCGTAAGGTGTTGTCCAAGAGTGTCTGAGATTAACCAATAAACTTTATCTGAGCAGTTACAAACAAAATAAATCACACAAAAACGCGATTGCTGCTGGAATACGCGATCTAGATCCATTTTACCCAGTGCCAATAATCGGATTTGAAACTTCTTTGACATGGTGCTGCAGTAGCCATTTAATATTTCCTCGTTAACGTGATATCGGTTGATTAAAAACGTAATTCAAATGTCAGATGCATCGTCCAATAATGCAGAAAGAAAACTGTCATTTACAAATGATTTTAAACGACCTGGTCAGAATAGGTGTTTGATGTGGGGGAAACAAACTTTCTAATGTTATTAAATAAAACCGTATTGTTTTATTTTATGATTGATAATTAATTTTTTACTAGTAAGTGTGTAATCTCATTAAAATAATAGAAAATCACATTGACGTTTAAAAAAAGAGGTCTCCTTGATCGGATATAATAGGCTTGAATTGTAACTCAATACATATTTCAAGAATATCGAGAGTTTGCTTTTACTGAAAGCTCGAAATATTCTTACTTATAGATTAAATTAAGTCTGTTGATTGATAGGTTTAGGGATTTAAGAACAGACTAGCGGCTGAGTTGCAGTAATCACAATTTTCAACTGTGTGTGTGTGTAGATTTAAAACTTTATCGATAAATTAAATAAGAATGGATGACGAAACATTAATTTTACAGAATAAAAAGAATATAATCTTTCAGTATCTTTTAATGTTTCAAATATTTTATTCTAGTCGTAGTAAGCGGACAATACCGTGGACCAGATAGTGAAAGTGAAAGGCATAAGTTGCAGTAGAAATAATTATAGAAACGCAAACAGGATATACACAAGTAATGAGTAACTGCACCGAAATTCTATATAATACATACATAACAGCATTAGTACAGAAATATACAAAAAGAGAGATTAGTTTTACAGTGCTTTAGTATTTGTATGTCAGCTCTTTACTTTATATAGGGCATGACACCTTGTTTTCAAGCTTTCATACAAGTTATTAATGTTTGACTGTGGAATATTGTTCCATATTTTCTGTAAGACATTCTACAATTCAGCCAAGGTGTCTGGTTGCCGTTCGATTTTTTTCAGTAGTCATATAATCCCATCAAGCCTAAAGGCATCCTGGTGAATGCTCCATCAATTAGGTCATTCGCAAGTTCTCTACTGGCTCGTCGACTACTATCACGCGGAGAACATATTCTGAGGTACTTAACATCACCTTTGGAGAGTCCTGGATTTCTTTCTTGACCGCGTCTATTGTCAACACGATGTAGGGCTGCAGCGTGTCACACAGCCTTCACTAGCATCTGCGGGTGTGGCACTTTCTGACTCTTGCAGGAAAACCAATAACATTTTAACATATGATATGCGATTCTAGCGTTTGTTACTTGCATTTTATATTGTTTTTTTTATATTGTTTCCATGATTATTTCCAATGATATGTATGCTTTTATGTAGACTAGACGGTTGTTTTTTTTGTTTTTTTAGAAAAATAAGATAGACTCCACACCATGTTTCAAATAAAAACTGTACCTCTGATTTTTATGCGTAAACATTAAAACTTTAAACTTGTTCTCTATTGAGAACTATCGTCAGTCCACAGTAAATATGTTACCATAGTAAATAGGATAAAGTTAATGCGGGGAGACTGACCAGCAAAACCCAAGTGGAATCAACAAATGTAAAGTTAAAAATCAGTATCTAAATTTCTCTCTCTCACCCCTCTCCCTACCCAATACGCTGTTGTCGCGATAGGATCTTTCGCTGGCCGAAGCCAAAATTTTGCGAGAGTTTAACGCGCTGCACGTGTCTGCCGCAGATACAGAAGGATGTTGCTGGTGTTTTCTTGCTCCCTAACCCCGCTTCTGTTTATCGCGAGGTCAAAGATGTTATGACCGCTGACACTTTTAAATCTTAAATGCCGTCTAGCGAGAGCAGCAGCTACAAAGCGGCTCGGCCCATAAGTGAGGGGTGGAGAAATAGTCACTGACTGCAGTCCGGAAGCACTCATCTGTTCGTGGTCTGTGATGAGTGGGGCAGGGACCACGAATGCATGGCGGTTAGGCCTTTGGCTTTATATGGAACTTCCTCTGTCGAGTGGCCAAATGAACACGAAATCATCCGGCCGTGTCGGCTTTCATTTTCTTAGTTATGTAACCACAAAAAAGCATACAGGAGATTTTAATGTTCGATTAGCAGGTTTTTCGTCCTAATATTCTATTTTAAACGACAGGACCCACTCTTTTATATGTGGTTTGTCTGTGAGCAGATAAATGGTTTTTCATCATTCCACCTCTTAGTTTATAGTCACCGAATGTAGTATTTTGAATAAGAAAGAGTTAAATTACTTTACTGAATCAGCATTCATTTATCTTTAACCAAAGCTGAAGTTATGTTTCATATTTCTCACGTCACAATTATTTATGGTTCATTCTATTACTGTTAAAATTTTTCCCCACACATTTATTTATTTATTTATTTTGCAAACCTAAAAGTAATCAGAAAACGGAATCTTAAGTTACCGTAGTAACATATATTTTGAAGATAGTATCTCTCAAGTTTTGGACGCACGACGACAAGAATTTTCCAGAGATTAATGGTCGCATTTCTTTTCTTCTTCCTCTAGTGATCGTCTTCCCTCATTCCATCGGATTGGGCTGCGATTCCTCGCTCGGATCATACCTCGTCGCTTCACCGGGCAGCTGTTCGCGCGAAATGCGCTGTGCTTAAGTTAAGAAATGAAACACATCGAGCTATAGTATGAACAATTACGGTTACCTAGTCAGTAATTAGCGTTGTTGTTGTCCGGGAGCATGCAGGGTATTTGGCTTGTAAGTCGATATCAGTAAGAAGCAATGACGCGAGAACCTTCTTATTACCGGCAGCTTTACCTGTTGATGCTGCTCGTGTATGCTAATCACAAAACGGTGATAGAAAAGGAAAGGATGGGGGGGGGACAGAGTATATTGTGCTTCTTGGCCTAAAGCTTTTATTTCTCTGTTAGCGGACAACCTTAGACGTAGCGCACTGGCCTACCCATGAATAAGTGCTCGGGTCCGATTGCCGTCAAAATCCGACTCGGTTCAACATTCCCCACAGCATGGCATGTTCTCCCTCTTCTGCACCGGTCCGTCCTTTCGAGTTTCCTCCGGGTATTCGCATTTCCTCCCACAGCCAAAGAGACTTTTCCGTAATGATCGTTCGAGTACTCGTGGCGGAAGTTCCTACTGCCTCTTTCGATTCTCTTTCAATTTTACCAAACTCTCAAGATCCTTGAACTGTACCCTGTTAACTTGCCTGGTTACCAAGACGGATGCCCAAAAGCTCAGCCAATACTAGCTAGCTCACTATATTCCATAAAACCTTAATTACTACACGGGGAATTGATACAAACGCTCTTTCTGTTTGCAGTATTTTGCGTACATTTTACTCCTGTGCACATCTCTAATTTCGTTTTGCATTACAGCAGTTTAGCTGAAATATCATTCATATGCCAATGTCCACTGATAGAAACCCATGTTGTTTTGGTTTTCTCTCACGTAGTCACATTCTCGCCCGCATCAGGCCACAGGGATCTTGCTGTACTTTACTGTAACCAGGCAGTTGAAATTTAAACAGCGTGAGTAGTTATGAAAGACAAACAGTCTGCGAGAGATTATTGTTCTAACGATGCCAAGCTAAAGATGTTGCATAAAGACTTTGGCAATTATGGTAACTTTCACTAATTTGTGTATTAGGTCGTCACAAGATTTTTTTGGTTTTACATTATGTTAATTTTGGATTCATTTTATGCATATAGTGAAGTTGTATGTAGGTAGAAAGGTTATATATATATATCGTTTTGTAGCGTGTGCTTTGGCAACATTATGCAAAACCTATCATTAAAAAAATAATAAAATGGATATTTGTTTCAAGGTTCTGAGTGAAGCGTGGATAGAAACGTTTTTTAGTGCCATTTCGCTTCACGACTTCAAACCGGGCCACAAAGCGGGTGAGGCAACTCGTAACGTTAAGCGACCATGGGGCGAGAACACAGCAAATAAGCGCACAGTACAAAGATGATTTGCAAAGCATCGATCAGGAGATGTGAGCCTCGAAGATAAGGAACGTAGCGGACGTCCCTCCAGATGTGATGACGAGCGTCTGAAAGCCTCAGCTGAAGCCGATTCAGTACGAGAAATTGCTGGAGAGATTGACGTAAGTGCTGCAAATGTTTCCAAGCATCTTGACGCAATCAGCAAGGTGAAAAGGCTTGACAGGTGGGTGCCTTACGAGTTGAATGAAGAACAACAAAATCATCGATTGGAGATCTGCTTTGCGTCTTTCATAAGGAACAAAAACGACCTATTTCTTGACCAAATCATTACATGTGATTTAAAATGGATCCTTTACGACAATCGCAAACGATCAGCACAGTGGCTCGACAGAGACAAGGCGCCCAACCACATTCCAAAATCCAGCTTCCACCCAAAAAGGTCATGTTCACTGTCTGTGGGGCTGCAACTGGTGTCATCCACTACAACGTCTTGCAATCTGGCAAAACCATCTCAGCTGAAAGGTACTGTCCTGAGTTAAACGTTGTTCATTAGAAACTCTTCCAACGACGATGCTCGTCCTCATGTTGCAAAAGTTACTCTTCAGAAACTGAACACATTTGGGTGCGAAGTTCTCCCTCACCCAGCCTTTTCACCAGATCTTTCTCCCACCAACCACCACCTTTTCAAACAACTCGACAGCTTCCTCCGTATGAAATCCTTCTCCAACCAAGCAGAAATTGAAAATGCCTTTCCAAAAGATTATCGACTTCAGAAATCCCGAATTTTTTCAAAATGGTATAAATGTATTTCCTGAGCCATTTGGTAAATCCGCTTGTAATTATCAGTACAACTTCTAGAAGGCTACACAGCATTTAGAGAAAGATCTCGCCTGTTTCTAAAAAAAACGATGGTGCCGTGACGACTGGCAGCGCTTCCCACGTGGATTCTCGAAATGTTGCTGCCGTCATCCAAGTTTCCTGACGTTTCGCACCTCTATACTCTATACAGTTTTGTGGAAAAGGAGCGGAATGGTTTTGATCCTCGTATGGAAGGTGATCCAAGGCTGTATTGGTAGCGACAATAGACGCCAAGAATATTCGCGTTGTTATTGGCAGAAGTCAGCAGAACCAGTGATTCCGGCCAGCGCCTGAATTCTCTACCCAGCAGCAAATCGTGCAAATTAAATTTTTAGATGTGAGAGGAAAGCATCGCGGCGCGGGCTGGTGAAGAGCGTAAAAGGTATAATTCCAGAGGCACGGAGGCTAAGCGGGACATCCATACTTCATGGGGTTGGAACCATCAACCGCTTTTTTTTTTTTTTAGAGTTTTCTCCTGCAATAGTTGATGTCTCTGGGTTTCCGTCCATCTCCGCAACTCACCCCGACCGACGTTTTTCCTGCTGTAATTCATTTGGAGTCGTTCTAAAATTTCTATGCGATGAAGCAGATTTTTTTTTTTTACAGCACCAGGAAAACTAACCACACGTCGCTGATAATAGAATCTGTCTTTCCCCGTGGGGGTGGGGTGGGGCTACGGGTAGAATTAACGGAACCAGAGTAAAAAAGATTTGTGTCGTTACGACCGATGACGTCCGTGCGACGATCCAGCCGTTGGCAGCTGGACTATGACGTCGACGACCAGGCCAGAGATATAATAATAATAATAAAACGTCGTCTTTAAAATTACCATTGACGATCATTAGAATGTCAAAATATAATGAAGGATGCAAGCACAAAAGTCTTATAGTTACACGCATCAGTTTATCCTTTATGGAAAGCCGGTGTTAAAAAAAAAACTAGCGGTACAACTGTATATCACTAATTTACGTCAGTTATCTTTTAATGAGCTCGTCCGTTCGAGTAACTCACTCTCTGTCTGCTCTCCTTTGGACAGAATTCAAATGACAGCCATGGTGCACAGCTATCTTTTGAGGCATTTTACCTGTCTATTTTACAGAAGCATTCCTGCTATAAATAGAAAATTTAGATTATTAACGATTTCTTAGATTTCGTGGTTACGTAATAATTATTTAAAATGCTACTTTGGTTCTTTGTGACAGCCAGTAAGAAGTAAATATGGCTTTTTTGTCTAGATTATAGATACACGACCTTTAAAAATAGGAAAAAAGCATTTTTAAAGCAGTAGCAATTTTAAAATTATGATTACCTTTAGTAGAATACTTGAGTAGCTATAATGTTGCTAAAGAGAGACGCCAAATATGAAGTTGCGCTTTAATAAAACGAAGATTCTTCGGTTAAAAAATAGCTATAGTCACGAAATTAAGCTTTCAAATAAACCGTGTAAGAATTAAACTGCTTGCAAATATTTCACTCTACTTTTTATTTTCACATTAGTGAGGCTATTGAAAGGAAAATATTTATAGTTAGATTATATTTTACGCCTATTACTCATTTATATAAATAATCCACAAAGTTCGTGCTTTGGTTACTCCTCCGTTCATATCACGTTTTCTGTTCGTCTGTTTATTGTGGATGCTTTTAAAGCTGTCTCTTTTTTTCCCCCTTCTTCTTAAATTGCGTTGCTGTGCCGTACACCAGTCTCAACAACGGAGATAACCTCTCGACACTAAAGAAAACCTTACGAGGCCGCTAGAGAGCGTGGCTGTGTTGCGCCACGAGGAGCCCGGCACTTCTGACTTCGACAGGGAAAAGTCCCTATTGGAGTTCTATTTTCAGATGTGAGAAGAAACCGTGCCGGATGGGAGAGGGTACGCCGAACCCAGCCGACCCCGATCTTGGGCTGTCTACCATATAAGGCAGTACTGTATAGTCTAACCACGAGAAAATGAAACCAAGAACCAAAAAAAGCAGACGCCTGCAATAATCCAGACTTTCCTATCTTCGTAATCAATTAGAATTTCAATATTTCAGCACCATATGTACAACTCAACAACAAAATCTAAGAAACATAACAGTAACTGCATTAGTAAAATTAAGACTACTTATATATCTAATTTACAGTTACAAAGCTTTTAATTGTTCTTTTTTTTAAATTTTGCATAAAATGTATTAAATAGGAAATATTTTCATGATGGGTAACTTTTCTGTACGTAATCACAGCTTACTTTTCCCATTACATTTAACAGAAGTCAAGCATAAGTTGGAAATAATTTTTTTTTTTTTTGTTAAAAAAGTAAAAGACAGCAACATATCAGAAATATCTGGAGATACTGAAGTTTACATTAAATTTGATTGACATTGTTAAGAGAGACCTACAACGTAAAGTGGTAATACGTGTTGTAGACTAAGGTAGAAAAGACACGAAAAGCGGGCAGTAACGAGAGATGTTTTTCGATTTAGAGATGTCACGTGGTGTACGAACTTTAATTTAGAGGTGAAAGTGAAATGTAGATGCTGTTCACCCGAGATGGGTTATCTTCAGACGATCTGACACAGGCTACAAACAGTAGGAAGAGCGATTTGGCCTTTTGCTCTTTAATATACCTATTCACATCGCAACGTCATCCCTCTATTAGGATATCATAAAGTCCAGTTGGTAATTTGACTACGAAGTAAATTGTTTCGTGTAACTTCCGGTAATGACGTTTCATCCCGACGGAAATTAATTAGATGACGCTTCAGTATCCCTCAAGGTTTGCGACCAGATTATATCCAATCCGTACGCTCAACTAAAACAAGACAAATTTTTATATAAGAAACCTATACATTTCCAGGACATTTTATCAGGAAATTAGCCAAATAATTTGACGTATTAGAAAGAATTCAACAAAGAATGGTTAAAAATACATGCAACTGCTCACATGTTAATTCACAGAAAAAAATATTTCGAATTTAAAAAGTATTCCGCTAAGGAAGAAGATAGTAATCAAGATATATTTTGAATAATGTAATTAGATTATAAATCTATGCATATTTTTGTTGGCTACCTTGGGAAAAGAAATAATCATTGTATGCAGTTTACCGTTTAAATAATGCTAACGAATACGCAATGAACAGTCTGCTAAACCTCTTTGCAACAGTCTGTTTACGTAATAAAATTGAATTACTGTCTCCAACAGTTTCTTAGCCAACCCTTTTGCTCTGTGTATGCAGTCGATGCCATATCTCCCAAGAGTTAATATCCTCTGCTGAAAGATGGCTCTACTTTCGCTTTGCGCTGGTCACACTTAATGAGCGACCCCGAAAGTTACTCGTAAATATCAAAATAAAACGTGGCATTCAAATGGCTTGGCAACGGCTGCTACAATACATTCACAACAGAGTTGTACATCAGTGAAGCATAAAGAGCCAGCAACTCTATCACAAGGCGGACCACCTCCATGGATTTATATTTACTGGACTAATTGTCGATGCGCGATGTTTCCAATTTTATTTAAATTGTTACGACATATTGAATTAAGAAGCTGAAGCTAAAAGAATAATCACTATCTAGGGAGCAGTAACTTAATTAGCGGATGTTACCGTAAATATTGCGGTCCCCCCCGGAATTAGAATCTTAAAAAAACAAAACAAAATAAACTCACTTCCGAGAAAAAATGGTTCAGGAATCGATGTTTTCCAGACTGTTTTCCGCGTGACTTATCAGCACAGCGGGTGAAGCCTTCCACCAGAAAATCAGCAGGCTTCCAGATTCTGACCAAACCCTGGCCAGACAACAAGGAGTTGTGAGTCTCCGGAAATACCGAAAAGACAGTAACAGCAGCACAAAAGAAATAATATGTATGAAACAAAAAAAAAAGATAAATAATTTAATTAGAATTCTCATTGAAATGATTAAGTTGGAGACAAAAGGAATTCTAACGACATGACCTGCTGCCAAAGCTAATGGTTTTAGTGTGGACACGAATAATTCTAATTTTATGCATTAAAAATTATCATTGACTTGACGTTTGCATTTTTTCTCTGTTTCTGTTCCTGTTTCATTATAAAGCTATGCACGATTGTTTTATGTTGGGAAAATTGGTTTCAAAAAAAAATTTTTTTTTCTTTAAATTTTGCTTTACTGTTTTTTTTTTATCATTTCATTAATTTGTTTAAATTGAAAGCATAGCCTCGTTAACGAATGTGACACTGGAAATCGCAGCAATGTTAATAATTATTTTACAAACTTATTTGAAACCAAACATTCATCGGCCTTCCGGTTCATTAGCCAACACCGGCTTCCACACACCTCGGAGGAATTTCAGACAAAAGAAAGAGAAGTGGCAATCCGAGTTAATAAACCAATTAACTTCAGTAGTAGTCGGTCGATCAGCGCCCTGCGAACCAGCTTGAACCGCAGTTCTTCGATGGTTTGCGCCGCGATTAACCATGCCGACCATTCGTGGCATTCGAGAACCGCTATCGTTGTTTCTCTATTTCGTGCTCTAAAAGTGCGGTTGGCAAGTGTTTATTTCAGATCTCACTGCCACGAATAGCGATTGGAGATGAAGGGTCTACCCACCGTCTGCTGGGTCTCCGTACGCATCTGTCAACTAGTTGTCATTCTGTTTGGTAATCATACTTAGAAACGTTGGCTGAAACATCAGCTGTTTCTCCAAGCAACATTCCGCAAATATTTAAGTTCTGAAGTGTTTGAGGATTTTTTAAAATTTTTTTTTTTAAAAAAACAAAACGAAAGTTAAATGTGACTTCTTGATAAATTTGATATTCCTGCCGGATTAAACTCAGTACTTCCGCCGCAGTTCAAGATTAATGTTCTTTTTCCTTTCAGGTAGTTCTGTTGTCAACAGCAATTTTACTGGGTATATAATTATCAAAGCTGATATGCGTGGGATATATTAAATTAAAAAAAAAAGAAAATAGTGCTCGCGATTTATGAAACCTGTTACATGTCTGCTACCGTCGGCTACACCCGTCTGGTGATCTATGGCAGCCGCTTACAGGGCGCATGCCAAATAATCTATAGGGAAATTAAGACAATCGTCGATTCTTCAGAAAGTCCAAAGTCTCTTCAACGATTTTACTCGTGTTGCATTATGGAAACAGTCAGGTCACATTTGGCAAGAGGGGCTATCTCCAAATCTTATTTGGGGGGGAGAAAGAGAAAAAGAAATTCTTTTTAAACTAAACGACACACGGGAGAATCAAACCCAGAGGCGGAAAGGACAGGGAAATATACAAATCACCTATGCTTTTACTTAATTACGTTTGTTATTCATTAATCTTATATTTTTTTAATTTACTTGTTGTTGTTTTTTTCGAAGAAACCTAAGTTTTCCTTTGTTAATAATCAGTCTTTGAAAACTCATCTATAATCTGTAGTTGCGGATGAAGAGAAGAGAACTTGATAACACATTAAAGAATCTCAAACCATCTATCACTACATTTACACGAGGCAATGTAAAATTTGCAAATGTTTTAAAAAAAATAAATATTTTTCTTCAAATTTCTTGTTTAGGCTTTTAATACATTTTTATATATACTTTTTCATAAAGAATCGGTTTATTGGTGTTCCATCTGAAAGCGAAGTGGGAATAATTCTGCTCTGAATCCTTCTGAAATCATCTTTAACATTAGTTGTTCGTTCCGGCTCTTTTAAGTAAAACAAATGAGAAAATTGGTAAAGTTTAAAACTTTAGAAAAATTCATTGTTTTTCACAATTCAGATATTTGTTTGATGCGTAAACAACTATTTCAGTATTATTTTACTTTTAGTGGGTTTATTTCAACAACAAAAAAAATTTAATACCATAGATGAAAAAAATATGTCAACTTAACTAAATCTGTATAGAGCCCAGAATTACCTTTAAGACAGTTATCAAAATTTTAATAAACCGCTATTTTATTTGCCCCTTTATGTGAAAGATCCGTCTCCAGTGGTTTAATTGTATTTCAGTTTTGCTTTATATCATTGGTTGTTGTACTGGAAAACAACAACAACATTTTTTTAAAGGAGATACATACAACAGTTTTTAAAATACCTTTTAGGTAACCGGACAGCTACATTTAAATGGGAGTGTGATACTATTATTAATTTTCCGTGAAAATTACTAGAGAAACACTGAAGTAAAAAGAAAATTAAAACCATCAGAAAGTAGTATCTGTTTTTCTGGGAATTAACAGTCCGTGTTTTCTTTTGAAATTAATACTGTTGCGGTCGGTAGACGGAATTTCTATCAAGGCAAAAAGAAAAGTACATCGTCCTTCCCATTAGTATCTAGAAAAATGGAAAAAAAATCATTTTGATTAGAGAAATACAACAGCCAAAACTTTGCTTCCCTTAACCTTCTTGAACAGAATAAGCAGCATTATTTTTGACGACGTATCATAAGATTTGTTCGGTACCAAAAACATTACTTTTTATATCACCGACTAACCGCCTTGACTACAATATTAAATAACTGATCGAAATCAGCTAAAACTCTTCAAAGCATTATAAGTAAAAGTGACCAAAGATCAGATTGTCCCGAATTATGTAGTGACTCGGAATTCGCTGGGAATCTAAACTTAACGGTTCCCTCGTTTCAGTACATCAGCTGGCCGAGAACCGGGCAGATGATTATATAAGTCCATTGAGCTGCAAGCATGAAACATGTGCTTATAAATGAGGTCTTAAAATTTAATAAAGTGCCTTATTATGACAATTAGTGAGTTGTAATTATGTCCCAAATATTGTTTGAATGCATTAAGAGAACAATTATTACATTGCTGTTTGTTGTAAAATTAAAGCTTTTTATTTTACTGTCTGGACAATAAATTTGTTTATTTAAAGATTTCTATTGACGTGTTTCTGTTAACATACGTATAACTGTTACAAAAGCAAGAAAAACAAATCTTTTTTAAATGATAATAAACAAGAAGGAAACGTTTTTATTATATTCATATACATCATTAACAAACAGAAAATGCTCACTCTAATTTTAATTTGAATAAAATACAAAATAAGACACTAATTTTTTCCTATTTTTGTTGATGTTTTTTTAAAAAAAGTAAATGCAGATATTAAGCACAATTAGAATGGTAGTAGATTTTATTAGCACGTATACTAATTATAAATAAAAGAGAGTGAATTAGGTTAATACAAAGAACTGTTAGTCTCCAAATTCTCTTGACCGATGTCGCTCCACGGGTTATAGAAGAAACGTGCAGCTTCAACCCTCCCCAGACCAGCCTTTAATAAAGGAGATTCGACACACGAGTTTCCCGCCAGGCCTACAGATATACATCGCCCGCGACTCGAAGATGGGAATATTTCCAAAAGTCTGATGAAATGATAATGTTTTTCTACAAAACCTTTCTCTCTTGCGAAACCAGTTTCTGACTCCAAGGTTTCAAGGACATCTCAGAGAACTGAGCTACAAGGGAAAGATAAGTAGCATCTGCCTTGGTACCCAAGCAAGTTACCTGCGTACGGTTGGAGTTTTTGAGCAGTGGTCAAGAACTTTAAAATTTTGAAAGCTCAGGAGTATTTGGACAGGACTGGATATTCTTTGCTGTTTTTGTTTTTTTTTTTCCTTTCTTTTCGTATAGTACTTTGAAACAAAATATATGTCAGTTAAAATTACTATTATTTTAAGACAGATAAAGATTCAACAATAGCTGTCCTTGCAAGCGTAATCATGAAGGTCCTTTAGGGTCATCTGGCGATCACGGCGGTCACTTTAAGACTGTCTTCGTCGATTTGCTGAACCAGCTTCAGTGATCAGGGTGTTGTGGTGCATGACGACTGACCGTAACTCGAATACCGAGCAGTCGGAAGTGGCATACAGAACGTAGTTTGATAGATTAGAGATTCCCTCTGTTTACTGCCTCTTCGATTTTCTCCGCAAGCGTGTTCAAAGATGGAGGCCGCCCCATGCGTCCGAATAGTGACAATGTCTGAATCTTGACCACCTTATAAAACAGTACAGAAACGAGCAAACTCACGCGCGTAAATTGGCAATACACCGCGAGAGAACCAGGCCCAAATTCTATCGATAACCTAAACAAAGTTTATCAGGTTCACCCTGGCATCACAATGCCGAAGCACGAGATAGATATATATATATATACATCCTACTCGACGAATTTACCATGAATGTCAGATTTTCCTAAAGCTTTGGAAAAAAATTTTCTATTGGTCGTCTGTGTGTGTGTGTGTCTTTTTTTGCACTGCTTTTAGTGTGAAACTCCATAATTTCTTTCCACCAGGATTCACCCTGGTAACTTCTTCAAGAAAGATGGGATTAACTTCAGCAATTTGTCTCTGGTAGTAAGTGCAGGTTCAGAAAGGAAAAAGACATGAAAACCGTTTACCGTATTAACGTCGCTCGAGCGTTCAGCAAGGCTTAGGCCTCGTTGGTTTCTACCGGAACAAATCATTTATACTCTCGGCCGTATATATTCGTTTTATTATTCCACAATATGAATTTAAAATTTTATCTCCGTCTACTGCCAATAATGTCAAAACGAATATATCTCTTTTTTCCAGTTAGGAGTCAATAGGATTTACAATTGGAAAAAAAAAACACAGAAGTTATATCTGGAACTTTGAGAATCGTAAAAACGAAAAAGTAAAATTTATTATTTGCACCAAAAATAAGAAAATCCTTTCCAGGACTCTCTGAACGCATCTCAGTGTGCGCAGTAGCGGGGGGGGGGGAGGGGATAGAGAAGAGGTGAATTTAAAGGTAACAATGATTACAGCACAAACCGACAAAACTCCGTCTTCAGTCCGATAGTAGACGATGTCTGTCACTATTCGCCAATAAACCTCCTCTATAGATGGACATATCTTTACAGGAAACTCGAGACCTTAACGTTACAAAAAAGTCAATTTGTAATTCTAGACATCTGTTCAGAGAGATTTAGAGACAGTTCCGCAGCAATTAAAAATGGGGAAAAAATCCTGTTTAAAATCTTCGTTTCATTATGAATTGAATTAGTGAAATTATGGAACGCATAATAGAACCACTTACTCTTGCGCAGAGCGAGTTCCATAAATAGCCGCTGATCTGATTAAAGGCTTTAGGCGGATGTATCTCATTTATTTTTGTAAAAGCGTTTATATGCTCAATTCTGAAGATAAAATCTCCCTCCAGTTTATCCCAATGCGACTACTACTCAGTGTGAACTTGTAAAGAAGTTCTGATAAAACAAATTTTAAAAAATTTTGAACATTTACGTATATTTCGCTCGACCACTGATCGATGGCGAATGCAGTACACATCTCCTCATCGAAAAAAACCATGGAGGACCAAGAGAATTATTCAAGAGAGCGTCTGGATTGTCATTGCAAGGCGAAGTTATTCACATCAAATCCATCCATAAAGCACTGTCGCATTAAGGAATTAGTTACACATTTTCCTCAATGCGAGAACCATTATCTCCTGTACAGTCTACTCTATCTCGTTTGGCGGGAGTATGGCTATATCTGGTAGGAAGGAAGGTTGAGCTCCAAAATCATGCAAAGCAGTTGTAAAAGCTCGCGATACATTTATTCTAATCTGTAAAGTACAAAAACCCAGGCTTGCCTGGGTGGGGGGGCGTGTTTTTCTTTTTTTTTCTCTACTTATACTCGACGAATTATCATCTTTAGTTCATCCTTAATGGCTCACACGAAGAACCTCATGACCATTTTGACTACACCGTATTTAATCAGCGAAAGGTTACCTTTCCTTCAGTGTGAATACTTTCAAGAACCATAATAAAAATGTCTAATATTCCGCGTCATGAACGGAAAACCTTTAGCTTCAGCAAAAAGGGAGGATTTTCACTCTCAGTAATTTAACTTCTGTTTGTTCAGTGAATTTAATTTAGATTCTATTAAATGATGAATGATGCGATTTAGTTAATTAATTATCCCTTAATGTTTGTTTCTTTGATATCCTAATTATATATTTTAAAAAAGGGGTTCTGTGAGGAGTTCGTGCCAACAAAAATATATCAAGTGATTTGTGAAAAGATAAATTTCATAGGTCGATCAGTAAAAATAAGCTATTTGATATTAACTGATAAAGACAGGATTCTTCAGATATTTATCGATAAAGATACACATCAGATATCTGATTATGAATATAGATTTTGCTTTACATCATCTGTTAACGAAAAAAAAAACAGTCAAAATATCCCTGATAAATGTATTTTTGTAGATATTTACGGATAAAGATTAAAATGTACTTACTATTTATAGATAAGGATAAACCTAACTTTGGATTAGGTAATAAAGATGTCAGACTATGCGTGGTGATTAGTGACGTATTATAGGCCTGTTCTGGTTGGGCGAGTATTTGCATCGGTCTGCACTGATTTCGCACTGTTTTTCATTATTTTAAAGCTCAGTATTCATCGTTATCTTATAACATCTATTTTATTTACTTTTTTTCATTTAATAATTTTTTTATAGTATTATGCATGCTTTGACGTGTTTAAATTGTAAAGGAAGGTATTTTTTATTATCTTCTAGCATCAGTTTTATTAATAAAATCATCGTCGGTCTTTATTTTGTTGTCCCTAGATGGACACTTTAAGACGCTTAGATGAGGAGATATCGAAATTTATAAAGCTGAAACAACGGCTCGCAGTCCCCAAAGTCTCATTAGTCAAATCCACAATAATTGAACTCCTAA
Organism: Nautilus pompilius; assembly: GCA_018389105.1. NCBI lineage: Eukaryota > Metazoa > Mollusca > Cephalopoda > Nautilida > Nautilidae > Nautilus > Nautilus pompilius. Next base: position 649,761 of record JACATO010000105.1, read on the forward strand.
GGGGGAGAAAAGGTACAACCATGTCTTGAAACACAAACTGCTAAGCAAAAAGCATCTTCGATTAAACATTCGTTGAAATTCCAGGCGCTTTTAAAAGACTAGCTAATCGGTGAATGTATGGCTCCGTCTCGTGCGGACCTTTATTATCTCGTGCAACATTTTAGTTTTAATGAAGCATGCAGAACCAATTTATTTCCCAGCTAATCGAAATCAGTTTTCTGAAAAATAATAATCGTAGGATGTAATTAACCTTAATTAAAAAAAAATTGCTGACTGAAAATTAATTGCTAAATATGGCGAAGATTAATTTACAGCCTAAAGACATTTTTTAAAGCCCAAATTTAAAATATATATGCGCAAGGATAAAGATTCAGAATTTATACGCATAAATCGTAGATGCTTATGTTGTAAGTAGTTGCGCTGACTTTTAATCTGAAGAAAAATAACACAGGCCTGCAAAATTTGGGTGATTGAAAATTGTCTGCAATGTTATAACTGATTTCTATGTTCTTTGGTGTGCTGATTTCAAATATGACCACCATTTTTCTCTATCACGTAAGGATTTTTCACAAAGTGAATCCGAAAATATGGGAAAAGAGATTATTAATACGTATTCTGCTGCAAACATTTATTTGCAAAAAAATTTTAAAAATAGTTTCATTTACAAAATTATTGATAGAAAACCGTTCGCAACACTTACTTACCTTTACAAGTCCATATACTGATTTTACGTTTTCCCTCAAAGCTCCTTTTGGTATTTTTCTCTTGTAGGAAGCTTGCGGCTCTTCTCTGCACAGCATCCAACAGGAGTCCGCCATCATGGTGACGTTTCACCTACCCTGGTATCTGCGTTCCACCTCCTTGATATCTTGATGAAATATTTCCCCTTGTTCTTCACTAACAGCTCCAAGATTTTCGGCGAAGTAGTCTAAATGAGAATTCAGGAAGTGCACCTTCAAGCTCATCGAACAACCGAAGTTTTTGAATTTCATCAGCATGTTTTCCACAATACACTTAAAGTTGGCGTCTTTATAGTTCCCAAGAATTTTCTGTACAACTTCTTTGAAAGCTTTCCAGACCTCTTTTTCAACTGTTTCCATTTTTTTTTGACACACATCATGATCATCTTTCAGAAATTTCTGAATATCTGGACTGACGAAAACACCTTTCGCTTTTGCTTCTGACAGTCTCGGAAACTTGTTGAGTAGGTATTTAAAACAACTCCTTTTGACTGAGTCTTTACAAATTGTTTCATCAATCCAAGCTTGATATGAAGTGGAGGCAGGAGGACTTTCTTTGGATCAACCAAACTTTCCCGTACTACATTTTTGCTTCCAGGTTCTAATTCTACCCTACACGGCCACTCCTTTTTGATCCAGTGTTGGCCCATATCCCGGTTGTCCCATTCACACAAGAAGCAGGGCTACTTGATGTATCCTCCCTGCTGTACAAGAAGCATGGAAATTACTTTTAGATCGCCGCATATCGTCCATCAATGATCTTTGTATTTCAGTTCGGTGAGAATTAAGGCCAAATTTTCGTAGCATTCTTTCAGAAACACAGAATGGCCTACTGGTACTGAAGCGTACTTGCTGCCATTGTGGAGAAGCACTGCTTTGAGGCTTCTTTTTGACGAGTCAATAAAGAGCCTCCACTCGTTCACGTCATACTGTATTTTGAACCTCTCCATCAGTCAGGGACATCGCTACAGTAAACCAGATCACTTTCTTTAGAAAAATATGGAATGAAATATTTTTCTCTATTTCTAAACCATCAGAAAGAGGTACCAGGGGACAACAAGTTCTTTTCCTTTAAACTAGAGTCTGACAGTTCTGATGCATCTTTAGGAAGACCCAAATCTCTGACTGAGTCTTTCAATTCAATCTGTGAAAAAAGTTGGGGCTCGCTGCTGCCCGAAACATCGTGAAAGTCCACATCAGAATCCCGGCCTTCTCTTTCAGAGTCTTCAGGCGTGTCTTCTAGTTTTTATGAAGGTAAAGGTACTGGTATACCTGGGCCATGAGGTACAGGGCGTATTGCCGTCGGGAGGTTCGGATAGAAAATCTTTCTTATTTTTTTAGATTTAACCCCTGTAAGTTACACGAACAAAAGTAACAGTCATCACTGTGATGTCGGGGTTCCCTCCAGATCATAGGGATCCCAAAACGGAAAGTCTTTTTCTTACGTTGAGACCACTGTCGGAGTTCTTCCACACAAATAGAACACACTTTATGTGGGGCCCAGGACTTATCCTGGTCACCAAGTTTCTCACCAGAATACGCATAATACACTTTCTTAACAAAGTCTGTAATGTTTCTTTGCTGTTTCTTCATTACAGAGTTCCCACAAATGTAACAAAAGTCATCTGGTGCATTAAGACGACCCCTTGCTGCCATTTATTAAATTTATAAACAGAAGAAAATCACTAAGGAAAAAGGGGGAAAAAGTAAACTTCTGCAGAAATGACAGGTCTGGAAAAGTGCACTGGTTATGACAGAACCTTCTCACACAAAGATCTAATTGCAACCGAATCCAAGTAGGGAGTGTGGAGATGGGGAAGCAAAACGGAGTGAGTCATCAGCTTATCTCACTGTCTGGAGAGGGGGAAACAAAAAAGAGTGAGTAAAAAAGAGTTAAAAAAAGAAAAATTAATTATAATTAAGTTTTTGTTCAGAAACTTAATACAGTGATTCTGGAGATATTGAAATCGTAAATTGGAGTTTGTTGGAAAATGGTACGTGATGGAATTTACTGAAAACAGCACAAAGAAATCTATAAGAATCAACTATTAGTTTTCGGACAATTTTTCCATAGCAGGCCTGTTATCTCCAAGAATTAAAAAATAAAACATGTCCTCACTAAACTTTAGAAATTAAAACCTGAATTTGAAAGATTTATTACATTCTCTGCTGTTAGAGACTTTTATTAATAATTTTTTCAGATTGAAAGAATTGGTTATCGAATTACTTAAACATATGACAATTACACAGGACAACAACCAATTTGCGACTGAAATAAAAATATGTCTTAAACTAATTCGAGTGTGCTGTTTTCAAATCTGACATCAGAATTAACCCAATACGTAAATATTTTTTAGTTACAGAAATAAATGGAAATCTAATGTTATATATTTTGAGTTTTCTTTTTAGTACTGTGTACACACAGCAGGCTACGCGGGAGAACCACGTGGTTGCCTGCTTACATATACACACACACATGCTTCTTGTGCCCGTGGAATAGCAGAGACGATATAAATCACTATAAGATCAAAGAATGGCCATCCAGAACAGACCATACTCCAGGAAAATTCAATGTGCAACATGTACCAGTAATATGTACGCAACTAATATTTCTTCCACCACTTCACATAAAGCTGAGACTAATGAAGAGCTTTGTAAAGGCAACGAGTGTTGAAGGTGCGGGATTTCTTTATTTGAAAGAAAAACTTGGAGCGATTTTAACCGACGCCAAGTTGAAGGCTGGAATATTTGTCGGACCATAAATTCGTGGTTTATTTTCCGATCCAGTCTTCTGGTCGAGGGTTAACCCACAGGAGGAGCTGGCTGCATGAGAGGCTTTCAAACTGGTAGTCCACAATTTCCTTGGGAACCACAAAACAAACAGCTATGCCGAATATTTCAAGACATGATAAAAGCCTCCGAAGAAATGGGTGGCCGTATGTCGCTAAAGTTGCATTTTCTTCATTCACTTTTGGATTTCTTCCCAGCCAACCCTGGTGCTGTGAGCGATGAACCTGGTGAGAGGTTCCACCAACATATAAAGGCAGGGGAGACCCGCCATCAGGAGAGATTCAGCTCCAACACGATTGGGGACAGTTGTCGGTTTCTTCAAAGACAAACCACTGCTTTTCGCAAGCGTAAAATCAAGTTCATAAACCATTTATAAACAGTTAATGTGTACTTTGTACAATGTGTTTATGTTGTTCAATGCGTTTGATCTTATGGATAGTAGTTGCTGTACAGTATACAATGTATTCATATTGTGAAATAAATTTATTTACTGCAGTTTTGTGATGTGCTTGATTTATTGATAAACAAGGATTGAAAACGATATTCTTCTGTAACAACAGATCCTGACTGCTGGGTCAATTCTGGCTTCAGATTGGGAATCAGCTACTGATTTTGATAAAGAACACCTACCTATACCTCAGTACGAAATGTTATCCTTTGTTGTCCATCCAAAATAATCAAGCATGGAGGCGAAACCTTAGAAAAGAAGAAGTTGATGCTGTCAGAAAATCCATGAAACTCATGTTTCAAATAATTATTTATTAAAGCAGAAACTTCTATCAGACGGTACAGAATTAATAACTTAAGTCATTCAGTTTCATTTTCCCTGAAAATTTATAAAATTGTCTGTCATTTTATCTCCAACTGCCTGTCATTTTTTGAGATAGATTACCAGATAATTTCTATAATTTCCGTCACCTTGTCACATGCAATTGTAATTGGTAAGGTGGCATAAACCCGTAATTATCTATTATTGAAAATACAAAACGATGTATTTTCGTCGTCTAATTTTATAGTTACGAGTATGTTTAAAATCAGTGTCATGGCTATCGGGGTTTTGAAATTAAGGATATAATCCACTGATTACTACTGTAAAGGAAGCAATTTTATCTCATTCATTGTATATACCAGCATTTTTAAGATGATGATGATGATGTGATGATGATGATGATGATAATATTTATTGTCATCTGTTTCAACTTAAATAAGCAATGAATTTAACCTGTCACAAAATTTAAAACCAAATGGCGTTTACGTCAGGTCAGGACAGCTGCTCTGTATAGTGAACTTCAAAGCCAACACAAACTTCCAGTTCGTACAGCATTAATTTTGAAAATCAACGTTAATACAGCCAAGTTGGACATCTGTAGTAACTTCAAATTGAATTCTTTCTTTCTTTAAAATTTAATTAACAATTATGACCTGCATTAGATTATCTATCAGAACATCCAAGAATTTTTACTAAACACATCAAAGCCACGAAAATCTGGGCGAACAATTTTACTTTTACATATCTTAGCAATTTATACGGTTTTTACGTGACTTTATTTCGTTATGGATCAACTTCCTAGGCTATCTACTGGATTCATTTTTTTTTACTATCTATGCAATTAATATCACCAGTTAGTGTTGAATAATTTTCTTTAAAAATTCATGTACCATAAACAACTAAAATGTAAATTACACTGTGCAACACAAAATTTTCCGCATAAACAAAAATAGGTGATTTTGGTCAAATCATAGGTGCTGAGTTCAAAATTGCATATTAAAACATTGTATAACATCTAGATTTTTTTGTTATTGTGATATGTATATAGGTGTACGAGTTCAAACAGCTGTAGAAATCCAAGGAGTGAATCGACGGAGCTGAAATTTGGTGAACAGATGGCAGGATGAATTCTCAGTCGAGTTCTATATCTGTTTCAGGATGAACTGGCCCAGTTCTGGACTAGTCGACCTGGGACATCGGATGTAAGGGACTCAGATGTAAGGGACCAGTTTTCCAGGTCCAATCAAGGCAAGATATATTGATATCAAGTCGGATGTAAGGGGCTTGTCAAATGAATGTGTATTTACAAATTGAGGACAATAAACTAGTCAGTACCTACCACATGACAGATTCTTTGCCCCTTACCATAGCATCCAGACGAGGTTGTGCGAATAATCCAAATATTTTTTGTTATGTTCTCGGCAAATTTACCAAAAAATCACAGCAGAGAAGAATTACAGATCTGGTCAAAGTTGCATACCATTCTTACTTCAAAGTCAAGCTTGGGGACCAGGACAAAAGTTGGGCGCCTCATATAAATTGCAATACTTGCTATTCTGGTCTCACAAAATGGATACTGGAAAATGCCCTTTGCAATTCCAATGGGTTGGAGAGAACCTAAGAATCTCAACAGACTAACTTTTGTATTAAACAAAGAACAAGCACAAAATATAATACCCTGACATCCGCTCTGCTATAAAGCCTGTTCCTCACAGTGATGAGCTACCCGTTCCATTACCACCTCCTAACTGTGAAGATCTTCTTGAAGTTGGCGGTAATTCAGAGCCGGAAAACAGGTAGTCAGTCATCTGACAGTGATTACAACCCTGATAAGGAGAATGGCCAATATTGATAACACAATCTGAACTCAATGACTTGATTCGTGATCTAAAACTAACCAAGGATAATTCAGAATTGCTTGGTTCAAGGCTGTGGCATGGAACTTGTTGGCACCTGGCACACTGATCTCAGTTTACAGGAATCGCGGTGAAAAACTGGCCAGCTTTTTTGAAACCAAGGACAATCTTTGCTATTGTACAGATATCAATGGTTTGATGAATGAACTGGGTTATTATCATAATCCGGATGAGTGGCGGCTGTTTATTGATTCTTCAAAGTTTAGTCTCAAGGCAGTTTTACTGCACAATGGCAATATTAATCCGTCTGTCTCAGTGGCCCATGCAACTGGAATGAAAGAGTCATACAAATCTATGGAAACTATACTCAATGCCATCAAATACAGTGAACACAATTGGAGCATATGTGAGGATTTAAAAGTGATTGGCTTACTTACTGGAATGAAAAGTGGTTTTACAAAGTATTGCTGTTTCCTTTGACTGTGGGATAGCAGAGCCACTCAGCAGGTTACCAAAAGAAAGACTGGCCAAGAAGAGAATGATATGCACCTGGTGAAAACAGTGTAATGCACCAACCATTGCTAGCTCCTGAAAAGATTCTTCTACAACCAATGCACATCAAATTAGGTCTAACGAAGAATTTTGTGAAGGCTATGAACAAGGAAAGTGATGGGTTTAAGTACCTCAGAACAAAATTTCCCAAACTGAGTGGTGCCAAACTGAAAAAAGTGATTTTCATTGGGCCTCAAATCAGAAAAAACTCTTAATGATCCAGAGTTTGAGAAGCAGTTGATTGAATTGGAACTTAATGCTTGACAATCCTTCAAAGCAGTTGTCACTGGTTTCTTAGGCAATAAGAAGAGAGAAAACTATATAGAGTTATTGAAGATTACCATGTAATGAACGTTTTCATCAAGAGGTTTCCTACATGGAGCAGCGATATCAGGGCAGATATAATTCAGCTATTATGGGAGATTTTGTTGGTTTCTTCAGAGAGAATCGAGTGCAAGCTACAAGAGACACTCACGTAGTACAACACATTTCAAACAGAAGAAAGCTTCTGAATAAGCTGATGGCGGAAGTGATCGAACCATTCATGACAATGTACGAAATGTTTCTCACTGAAAAGTAATATAAACTCTTGACTTTTACTGAGTGGGACATATTATGAAAATCTTTGAGGTATTTATCCTTTGAACTATTTAACTTGCAATAACAAAAGATCTAGACGTGCTAGAGAAAAACGGATGGTACCATTTAAATCAGCGTGTAAAAATTAACCAGAAACACCTAATTATACGTACGTATGCGGAAAACAAAAAGTTGAAATTTGTTGCATAGTGTTATTTTAACCAACCTTTCGGTAATATATTTTTTCTTATTTTTCAATGTTTATATCTAACCTCGCATATATGAAGTATACGGGCACTTTTATAGAGAGTTTAACGTTTAACGTCTACAGTAGCTTGACACAAGTAAGTAGACAACCAATTTTCGAGGAACGAGTATTTATTCTTGAACCAACATACACCTCACCCATTCGACTGCTGACTGATTATGTGGATTAGGTCGTCAGCAGTCCTGCTCTACCGGATTCCGTTTCTTTCATGGAATAGAATCTGTATTAGGAAGTCCTGAGAAGTCTGTTTCCTACGTCATTTTCGCAAGGATCAAACGAGGATAGTCTTACACTTGTTCAGCATAGTTCATTTCCGGTGATTGGTCAAGCCGTGATAGAGCTGAGGTGCCTGGTTTTGCTTTTTAGTCTTTGCATTGCAGTAGTGGCGTGAACTTGGACACCAGCTTTCAATAAAATGCTGCCCATTTTGGAAAGATGACCAGAAGCAGAAGCAGACAACAGACAGATCGCCATATTTAACTATATATCGCAGTATTGCAGTCGACGACTCTGAGTGTGAGAAGTTGTATAAGAATCAATTGGTCAGAATAAGGATAACAATTTTATTTTGCCAGCGAGAATTTTATTGGAAACTGACTTTAGTACTAGACAATAAGTCAAAGATTAAGTGCGTCAATCATTGTATTTATACAGAAGCTTTGCTATAACACAACACGGAAACATACCATGGGCATTCTGCGAACACAGACAGTACGGAATAATAAATTATCTATTAACATTAAGTTTTATTTTTATCGCTAATATAAAGTTTTTTTTTTTCAAAGGGTTGTTTATTACATTATACTTAAAATTGTAGGCTTGTTTCACCGCTCTGAAATCTTGCCTTGCTTTCATCCGACCGTATCTAAGAGCAAATAAAGGAAGTCACAAAATTAAAAACCTTTCTTGGAAATGCTAAGCAATTTTCTTTATCATTGAAGATCAACAAAGGTTATTTTTTTGGTCCAGGGTTTAACTCGAGTAGGAAAGAAGGCGACTTTCATTTCAATTTCATAAAAATACAACTAATAGCTGCTTAGTTAATTGATTTTCAACGGAATAAAGTTGATGTTCATGCTTGTATCGGCCTGACTCGGTCAGATACATCCATTTACGAGGAAGTTAAAATTATTATAGCAGCGGTTTAAAATAAAATTGTTGAAAAAAATTAAAATCACGATAAGATGTTAAAAAATATATGTAGTTTACTTTATTACTAAAACCATCTTTCATAATAATTTCGAAGAATTGAAGCTTTAAATTCTTTCCAAATGCTTGGACAAAGCCATAGTCTGCTTGTCAAAATCCCGCAAGCAACATCCTGTGCGTCATAGTTGTACATAGTTCTGAACAGTGCTTACTGTCAAAAATAAAGGGTCGTTCAGAAAGATGATTAATTCTGAATTTTTTAAAAATGTGGTAATTATGTTCAAATAAACCTTGTAATTATTTTAATATATATAATTTTGCTTGCCGTTTCTCTCAACAGCCTTTTCCATCGAGTTTTAAACTATTTTTGAGGATTCCCCAAACATATTTGTCCCAGTTTCAGGGCTCTGAAAAGTCTCCTTCAGCAGACGAACCCACGTTTTACGCGAATTCCTCATTTCGTTATCGCGAATACTTCTGAATAAATTCTTCTTTCGATTTCTCTATCGCGCCAAGAATTTTTAAATAGATTTAAGTCAGGGATATTTCCTGGCCAACGATCGAATCCATCACACTGGAAAATAGCGGGCCTTTTTTTCATTAAGAACCCTGTGGGTGTCATTAACCGTAATACAGCCTGTCATGGTATCCTTCTGTTCAAGCGAAATGATTTCGGAGCAACAAAAAAAAAAGAGATTTAGCAGAGCATTAACTGTTTAAAATGTAGCGAATACGCAGAGGCATGACATAATAAATTCTCATAGAGGTAAATTAGTTTAAATAATTCTTCAGAATTTCCAGTTTGAATGTTTTCCAATAAATACCTAAGAGACAATATTTTTTCAGACACCCCTTAGTTGTTGATAACACTTGGCGGAAGTAGCTTTCAGGCAGAGCTGTGGATAGTGCCATACTATGCCACTTTCGTATGTGGATAGTGCATTACTATGACCACTGTCCTGTGGATAGTGCTATACTATGATCACTGTCAGGCATAGCTGTTTTACCATGATCACTCTCAGGCATAGCTGTGGATAGTGCTTTACCATGACCACTGTCAGGCATAGCTGTGGATAGTGCATTACTATGACCACTTTCCTGTGGATAGTGCTTTAATATGACCACTGTCAGGCATAACTGTGGATAGTGCTTTACTATGATCACTGTCAGGCATAGCTGTGGATAGTGCTTTACCATGACCACTGTCAGGCATAACTGTGGATAGTGCTTTACTATGATCACTGTCAGCATAGCTGTGGATAGTGTTTACTATGATCACTGTCAAGCATAGTGTGGATAGTGCTTACTATGATCACTGTCAGATAGCTGGGATAGGCTTTACTATGATCACTGTCAGCATAGCTGTGGATAGTGCATACTATGACCACTGCCTGTGGATAGTGCTAATATGACCACTGTCAGGCATAACTGTGGATAGTGCTTACTATGATCACTGTCAGGCAAGCTGTGGATGCTTTACTATGATCACTGTCAAGCATAGCTGTGGATAGTGCTTTACTATGATCACTGTCAAGCATAGCTGTGGATAGTGCTTTACTATGATCACTGTCAGGCATAACTGTGGATAGTGCTTTACTATGATCACTGTCAGGCATAGCTGTGGATAGTGCTTTAATATGACCACTGTCAGGCATAACTGTGGATAGTGCTTTACTATGATCACTGTCAGGCATAGCTGTGGATAGTGCTTTACCATGACCACTGTCAGGCATAACTGTGGATAGTGCTTTACTATGATCACTGTCAGGCATAGCTGTGGATAGTGCTTTACTATGATCACTGTCAAGCATAGCTGTGGATAGTGCTTTACTATGATCACTTTCAGGCATAGCTGTGGATAGTGCTTTACTATGATCACTGTCAAGCATAGCTGTGGATAGTGCTTTACTATGATCACTTTCAGGCAATGCTTTTGATATTGGTGCAATGTTGCATTCATATTCGTTTTTTACTTCGGTTCTGTTTCCGCTTCCATTAAATGAATACCTCAAAACACAATACTTTTTCAGAAATATCAGTATGAGCATTTATTTTATTATTTATTATATCCATATAAAAAATTCTTGATTATAAACTATAAACGGAGATAAATGTTAAATAATTGTACTACATTTTATATCTCTTTGGAATATCGTTCTTTTAACGAGGCATTTTCTTTTCAGACTGGGATAATTCATATAATTTGGAGTTTACTTTTGTTTTAATAAATTTATTATACTAATTCATGAATACGACGCATTTCAGCGTGTTAGGACAAAGTAATCCGGAATTCTCATCGGCGCTCTTCTTCACTGCATCTCTAGGAAGAAAACAAAGGAAGGATTTGTTTATTCTTTATCTATTAACTCACAGATTTTCTATCAGTCAATATACATCATCGTACTCACTGTACTCAAATGTTAATGCTTGTTCTCAGCTATTATTAGCTCAACAAACTGGGAGTCGATAAATTTCCCGATAAAGTCTCTAATATCATATTTCTCTTGTTGTTGTTGTTACTGTTATTTTCTCCACGTGCAAGAAACAATAAACATGAAAAATGACAAAAACCTATTAGAATGGATTTTATTTCCACTTACCTTCGTCTTCTGGTCCCCTTCTTGGAGTAGATAAAACGACACCGAGTAACAGTTCAAGCGATCAGACTAAACAAAGATCTAAGGTGAATGATGCTGGACCAAACACCTGCCAAACTACCCCCCCTTAACCTCCGGATACCTCGCTAAATACCAAGAAAAATGGATTTTGAAAAGGAACAGATTCATCTTCAGCTATTCACATATAACCCCTATAAGGTCACCTTTTGGTATTTACCACGAAAATTCCGCGTGCAAGACGGTGGATTTTATGCCGGTTTATAAATGACGATGCGAACGTACCTTTATGCCTAGTGGAAGTCCACTGCCGTTCGTTCTATTCGGTCAATCTCCTCGGTTTCGGTACTCGATACTAGTCACTCACGAATATTGTTATGCACGATTTTTTTATAATAAAACTGCCTTCTCTAGATCAAAAAAAAAAAATTTTTTTTTCTTTTTCTTTTTCTCTCATAGCATAGGAAATTACGGACCTTAGAGCAAGACGTTTCCACAAAGGGCCATCATTTAATGCCAGGCGTTTATTTGATCACCGCTGGAAAGACCCCGTTTCCTGACTGTTTTCCAATGTTGCAATGACTCGCTAGACAAATGATAACTGCACCGTTTCAGCGCGACGGGCTCGTGATGCATTCCATTTCCGATCACATGCTCTCGGCCTTCCAAAATTATGGATTTCTTCCGGGCAACGGCTTTGATAACGTTTCTTTATCTAAAATCCCGAAGCCTCTTTCCATTTGATTAAAGCAAACTGTGCTAGAGCCAAATAGAAACCTATTTTATCCTTGCTTGTCGATCTAAAGGATACCAGTCTTTGATTTTCAGAAAGCAGCTTTTATGTCTTCGTTCAGATCGAGTCGCATACCAATTAAATGTTGCTGTCTTTTGTTACTGGATTTTTGATTTACCAAAATCTTATTCTTCCGCATCGATTCTAAGTGCACATCATAACCGATTCAGGGTAACCTAAGTTATAAGCTACGCCTAAGAACTTTAATAAACAACAAAGAAATATATAAATTTAATGTTGAAAAAAAAACTGCAGCAACGGGTGTTCTCATCAACTGAATCCTAGCTTTGCTCCATACCGTTCTTTCTAAAAATTGGGTTTCGCTTCTGAAAGTTCCACCTAAATTCTAAAATTTACTTGTTTTACTGTATCGCAGATGCAAATAAGTTAAATTTATACGAAAGTGAATTTGCATTTAATAACGGATTTTTTTCGCTCATCTTTATTAATGAAAATGTGAACATATTCATAAAAATCACATATAAAGATGTCCTTGTTTGTCTATTAAAAATACAGTCAAAATTAGTTCATGTATTAGAAATAAGATTAAAACACCAAGTTTTAGAGCTGCAAGATTGCAGGAGTGTGCGAAGTAAAAAGGGCGCCGTTAACTCTAGAGATAATAGTATTATAGGTCTTACTCTTTTCGACTGTAGAATGGCATGTGTGCCTCCACAGTGTACACGCTGCATTGATAACAAGTATTATTAGATTTTCATGCCCTACAAAATATTAAATCAAAATTTATTCCAACTCTACTGACGATCTCCAAGTGAAACCCGGTTGAAATAGCATCGCTATAACACTATCCGGGCGTCCGGTTTCACCTGTACGTTCCAGGTAGTATACATACGTCTCCATGGTAAAGTTATCTGATGACACAGTAGATTGTGAGTGGTTGTAATGCAAGCAGCCGGAAGGCGTCCCGGCTGCAGCACGATAGAAGTATGTGCAGTGATATCCTTTTAGTGCGGCGCATGCGTGGTGGATACTGTCGCTTTTGGGAAAGAAGTATCACATGACAAGCGTACATAGATCAGAGAAATAGCTCGTGAAGGCTAGTAAATGTGGAATTCTGCAGCCAGAATTCATGTTTCAGTAGGAGGCTTTTGAAGACTCCAAGGAGGATGCGCAAAACTTGAGATGAAGCCAGAGGAGATTTTGCGAATAAGTTAGCCGCGGGTACGATTTCTTCAAGAAATGTAAGAGAGCGCGCGAAGCCGTCCTGGCGGATGTCGGACTGGCCGAAGACCGTTGCTGAGGAGAGACAACGAAGCGGCGAGGATGAAATTTTGCAGCAAACAGTGAGATGACCAAACCTGGAAGGTGGTCTTCACTGAGGAGTCCGAATTTGAAATCTTTTGAAATAATCAACAAACGGCATAACATCGGTCTAAGCAAACACACTGAAGAGTGGGGGGATAGATGAATGCATGTGATACTGTATATCAGCCGAGAATATCGTTTTGCATAAACTCGAAGGTATACTGACTGCCAGCAGGTGCGGGCGGGTTCTCATCCATCATGCCACTTCCTCAGGCAGACGACATCTCGTCGTTGTGAGAGGATTCGTTGTCCAACAAGACTCCAAATATACAGCCAAAGTGTCTCAAAACTACCCGAAACGTTGAGAGGCTGATGGAACACTCACAAAGATGCCCCTTTTCCGGCACATATTCCTGATATGACCATCAGCGAGGCTATACGGGGCTATACTTGGCGACTGAAAAAGTCAAACGGCAACCGAACAACTTGGAGGAAATGTTGAAGATGCCACAGGATATTTGAAACAATATTTCAGTCACACATCGATAACCTGTATGGGACCATGAAATCAGTGGTCATGGTCTATATATAAAGCAAAGAGCTCATATACCAAATACTAATCCACTGTAGAGCGTATTATTTTTTGCATATTTCCTGTAATAATGCACTATGCACGTATTATATAGAACCCTTTTAGTTTTAACATTTTTCTTGCTTAAGATTTTTACGTACACGTTTATATATATATATTTTTTAAATTAAGAAATACTTTACTTTTTCATATTTTTTAAATTAAATTACTTGTTTCTTGTTTTGATATTTTAATATTTTTTGTAATCAGTCGTTATGTGAAAGGAATAAACAGTTAAATTCGTGGCAAAGTATAAGTTTTGCATACTGTTAATTTAATCTTAGAATATATTTTAGTAAAACTTCCTACATAAATACAACTGGAGCCAATTTGCCTTTTACTTTTCTAGTTTTTGTTGTTTCCTATTAGACAGCTTATGCACGCTACAAACTTGCCTTCGTTATTCATACTCACGGATACTGAACAGATTCAAAAAGGTAGAGAAAAACAGAAGCCGAACGAAAAGTTGCCTAATCCGCTGTTTATTATGATTTACAGAAATAGTGAAAAACAGAAGCGAATTATTACGTGAAGACCTGAATACTGTGAACCTCAAACCATTTACTGATTGCAAATTTTACGTATTCCCGCTTGGTTACATTGAGCAACTTCTTTCTGGACCGACTGCGTGACGTATTAACTTTTCTATTACTATCAAAACAGATTTCTGCTCTACTGTCTACTTTGATATTTATTTTTCTTTTTTTCTCATTCTGTTCCTTCTTGTCAAAGAGCCCCAACATAATTCAGGGTAATGAGAAACCAGATCAGACTTTTTTTTGGCTTTTACTTTACTCGCTAATTTTAAAATGTCTCAGATTTCATTTAAATCTTTAGTATGCGAGACTGGGATGGGCTCAATTTGTAGTAATCGCCGAGAAGATCTTTATTACCTGAATCATTCCAGCGAAACGCCGTCAGACTCGTGGCAAAGTTAGCAACATCTTCAACGATAAAGAACACGCTTCGGATAAGATCTATTAGGAAGCAAAAAAATTATTGAAAATTTACCTGGCCTGTGATTTTTGATTTCGTTTTATTACAGAAAAATGCCTTATTTGCGGGCAGCTCAGCATCAGTGATTGGCAGACAGGAGGGTCGTTCTGGCTTTCGTTGGATGTAGCAGTTTTCATGTCCGGTGCAACGGATGCAGAGAGAAATGTAATTGCCAAGCTTATCTCAGAAGAGCTAAGTTTCTAGAAAAAGCACTGCGTGAACAAGCGCAGTTGTGATCACAGGTGGGTTATGACACCGAACGCATAGACGTCTACACTGTACCCTGACAAGTATTAAGCTGGTGATGGTTCACCTCTTTTATCTATCATATCTTAAACTCTACCTTTGTTGAAATATTTAGAAACAAAACAGTTCTGAACGCCACATTTTACGTTCAGATGAAATACGTTATTATTTTAGCAATTTACAATTCACTTTAATCTTCAACATGTTTAATGGAGATTTCATCAATAATAATTGAAGTAACCATGGATGGCCCGTCATCAGGCAGCTGGAGTTAGATTCCAGGTCGGAGTTTGTTTGGTGTACCTCTCTGGCATCACCCCCCTCTTTTGTACCAACTGGTTTCGTGAGTTACCTTCCCCATCTATAATTATCGTTTTAGTAGGACAGGGCTTCCTTTGCCGAACTCGCAAGTGTCCCTTCATGGCACAGGATAGGCAACGCCATCTAGTGGATGGCCGAGGCACTAAATTCTGTCGGTCGGGTTGTTTCCAAAAGAAAGGTTTATCTCCATCGTAGAGACCAGTGTACAGAACAACTTTAAAGTAACATCACTGCAACTTATACACTACTTTCTTTTAAAAAGTTAAATTAACAACCGATTTTCTAAAATAAAACTTCTCACTACCCGCATCTCACGCATTTAGTTCAGACAGTGCCGACTGAACATGATTTACTCTTGAGCGTAATCCTGTAGCAGCGTACTTATAGTGCCTTCGTCCAATTCGCAATAACGAAACAGCGGCTGAGCGAAGGGCAGTTGATATATTTTGTCAGTTTTAACAAGCTCTGTTACTGCCGGCTGAACCGCTTAACTCCAAGAGTCTAGACTCTAGAGTGACATGTTTTTCATTAGCGCAGTCATTAGTCTCTGCGGCATGTCGGTAAAAGCATCGATGCTGTTCAGTCGGAATACCGTCATTTATCAGAGTAAATAAATGTGCGTAAACAAGAAATCGGATACACTTCAAGGGAGATGAAACTCTGGTTTACCCAGCCCTATCAGTTAGAAAAATGACAGATATAATTTTTATGAATTCGGTACAAGCAAACCAGCTTTTTTTTAAAAAAATTAATCTTTTATTTTATATTAAGAGCTTAAAATCATATTTGTATTCAGGCTGATGTTGATTTAAATTGCTTGAGGAGAAGGTTAGGGTGATGAGTTGTTTTCTAATAAGGTCGCGCCCTGATCAGCGCCCAACTCCCGTCTGTTTTCGGAATTTTTTTGGTGAAACAAAAAGTCATTTAATTTACTGAACTGGAAAGCGTTCACCGATTGGTCAACCAAACGAGATATTTAAATTTGAACAAGAAAACCAATTTTTTTTTTTCACATCGTTTTCGAAAGATTGCCACAAAACCCAAACAGTGCTACAGTTTCGTGGTATTTAAATGTTTGTATAAAATATAAATGAGTAAATTCGCATTTTTGGAACTAATTATTTGCTCGATTTTCCACAGGTATCAGATTTGAGATGTTTACGCTGACATTTTCATAGTTTCTTTAAAAGCGAATCACTTATGACATCGTTCGTGGTTAGCATCTTGTAACGTAGGGATCGTCCGACAAATGAGGGCCGGACATAACTTAACTGTCCTTACTTGCGTTCGAAAGATTAGGACAGTGATTCATTTAAAGGTAATTTATAATATACATCCTCCGTAACAAAATTTTTGAATCTGCCATTACATATAACAACAACAAAAAAAACTTGACTCGACAGTGGAATAAGACCGTTTAGGGAGATCGTTTGTGCAAAATGTGGTACGAAAATTTATGCATGAATTGCTTATATATATACATATATATGGCACGCTAAATAATAGGCAGCTTAGCTTACTAACTATGCAGGAATCATCAATCGATTCCATGACGAATAAGATAGATGCTTGAGTGACCATTGGAAAGCTCTCACTCTTTACGTCGAGGACTCGAAATACAGATATGTACGCAAATAAGATTTTTTTTTTTTAGTTTTCTATCCGTGGTAAATAAAACAAGTCTTTCGTGAATGATAACGAGCGATAAAAAGCCGTTTTCCATTATAAGAGAGGTTGTTTTTTTTTGTTGTCGGTAATTGCAGCAGAAACCAACTATAAGAAAACTGCCGCCGTCAAGGGCATGGAAATGGTTCGGAATATTTGGTAATAAGTGGACTACTGCCATCGTACGGGTCTGAGTTGTTCCGTGTTTTCTAATCAGCTGTAGAATAGAGACTGCGTGACCTACGGAGATAAACAGAAGGAGAACTGCCACTGAGCGAACTGCAACTTTGCCGGCGATTCACGAAAGAAAAGGAGGATCTAGATGAGACTTTCAAACCTCTTACAGAAGTAACGGGAACGCGAAGCCTCATATCGTGGAGGCGGTGATGAATATTGCCAAATATTTAAATTGTGCTAGAACCGAAAATGTTACGGACTGCAGAAGATTTGTTTCCGAATGTGAAATTTGCGTTTCAAGACAATGATCCACGATTTCATAGATCTCACTCAATCAGGAGTAGATCGAGTAGTGTTCGGAATATACTGGCTTGTTGATTTAAAATTACTAAAGACGTGAGCAAATTAGTTCAATTATTGGTATGCAGAAAACCAATAGCACAGAACAGATCTGATCAAAGAAAACAATGAAAGTTTATGATCGAGCTTCTGGAATAGGAAAATTTGAAAACTATTTTATGGCATCCCCATCGCTGGCTGGTTTCGTGTTCGCAGAACCGTACGATGGAGAATATCTTTGAACCTAGAATTTTCCACCATAATTTTTTAACTGTGGGTATTTTACTGGCGCATTATGTGGTGGCGTATTACATCATTTTGATTTGCATTAAACTGCAACTTTTCCGACCTAGCATTAGTTTTTAATTAGATGTTTATTATTTTCAATTTTATACAAAACAACCACTCTGACAATATACATTGTATTTGTAATTTTAAAAATAAACCTACATTTTATAGTGTAGTCGAACTATACTAATGCTGTATATGTTTAAACACTCTGAAGACACGTTGTCCATAGAGCAAGAACTATTGGCTAATAACAGAATTAGCGGAAATAAACATTATCGAATATCCACAAACAAATTTTACATCGTCTGGCGTATCATCCCACGACATTAAAGCTCCAGCGAGTCTGTCTCTAACATGACCGCCATTGCACGTGCATAATGTTTACGGCTTGGCATGGTATCTTGGCCGCAGCGATGATGCTCTGAGATAAGACTTCTATGTTTCATTGAAGACAAAAATATTTTCACGCAATTAAAAACACTACTATTATTTTTTTTTGCGCAACACATGGAATTGTTATGTGCATTTAATTAAGTCATGGTGACAGTGAGCAACCATTACATTCACATTTTAAAGTCACGCGACGCTTATGGTCGCCAGTGACTTGTACTACAGCATTGCGCATGCGCCTCATACTATTCTCCTTGTCTGACCAAGTCTTACGGCAGTGTGTTTCACTGTTCCCTCACGTCGTCACACGCATTACTGCAACGGTCCAAGGATCATGTATGTATGTAGTCGTTATATAGTTCGCCTAAACAGTATATGATGACAGCGAATTTATTGTCGTGACATTGTACAAGCAGTATAACATAAGTTCTAATTATCACTGGTCAACGAGTATTTTTCATCAAGCATATGTCAAGGTGTATTTAGTGTAGTTTTTAATGCTGATTTCAAATATACAATTAGTTTTTGACATCACGTACAGTTTTCAAGATGAGAAAGTTTTTTGGTTTTAGCTCATGCATTATATAGAAATTCCAATTAATGACGTGTATGCATGTATTTCATTTACATCATGGAAACATACCTTTAAAATAAACTACATTATTCATTGCTGCATAGTTCAGATGCAATATTTCATCATCTTAAATTAACCAATCAAGTTTTGTCTGATGAAATAGGTATTTCAACATCTCAAATTGTCCAATCATAATTGGTCTGATGTTAATGGGAATGCAGGCTGGTTTCACAAAATACTGTTGTTTCTTATGTCTATGGGATAGTCGGGCAACTGACAGACATTATTCGGAATCAAACTGGCAGACAAGAACATCATACCAGCCAGGACTGTTTAGCGTCAAGAATACACCTCTTGTAGATCCATGTAATGTCCTATTGCCTCCTTTGCACATAAAGCTTGGACTGATGAAACAGTTTGTAGAGACACTAGGGAAGATAAATGCCAGAGGGTTTGATTATATTGTAGAAAAGTTTTGCCAAAATCACACAGGCGAAGTTGAAAGAGGGTATCTTTGTCGGACCCCAAATTAGAAAAGTACTCAAAGATGTCAACTTCAAGAAACACTGGATGAACTGGAACTGCCTGCCTGGAATGCTTTCAATTGGATCTGTGAGAATTTCTTGGGCAACAAGAAGGCAATGGACTACAAGGATGGCATCAGAATCTTCTGAAATGTTACTCAGCAATGGGTTGTCGCATGTCACTGAAAGTTCACTTCTTGGACTCCCATCTGGATTTCTTCGCAGATAACCTTGGAGCAGTGTCTGATGAACATGGTGAAAGATTTCACCAGGACATTAGTGCTATGGAGAAACGGTACCAAGGCTTCTGGAATGACAGTATTCTGGCTGACTACTGCTGGACACTTTACCGTGATCAACCAGATCAGGAACACCACAGGAAATCCAAATCACAATATTTCTAACTCTGTTGTTCTAACTTTGTCTGTTTTGTCTGACCCATTTTTTGTGTATTCACTCTTTGTAGAATGATAGTGATGATTTTTAACTCAATAAACTCATTTAATTTCTAAAAATTATATGTCCTTATTTATTATGTTAATGATTTCATATATACAAATATGTAAATAGTTGCATGTATCTACTGAAAAACTGATACGTGCTGCATAAAAATGGAGTGAAATTTAGAAATAAACATGAAAAATTAGTCTAAAAAAGTTGGTTTGCATTCATAATGAGTATAATACATTTAATTTTGTTGACCAGTGTTACCGTATCAAACTGTCTCCGATCTGTATGACTAGCATCGAAATGGAATAGTTCAGGGTTGTACTCACGTGACAGAGCACCCAAGACTAGAAAACCATCTTGTTGATGTATGCGAAATACTCGCGTAGATTAGCAGAGTAAGGTCGGTTTTGTACAGCATTGTTAGGAGATATGGGCTGCGGTTACTCCGAGCCAAATAGGTGAGGTGACGGCTACCTTCAATGTCAGATCTGCTTGGGCACCCACTGCTAGGTCTTTAGTGATGTACTTATCTGCCTCGACCCCTGCAAAAAGACGGCTAATAGAATTCTGTTACACTACTTCGAGCATCAGCCAGATCTGTCTGTCAACTTCCGGTCCGTCGCCTAGCTATTACTGATCGCCAAGTTGTCATCGAAGCGCCGTTCTGCCAATGCTCACTAACTTCACTATATGAACAGCTGTGACAGTGTTTTTGCCACATTTCACTATTGTTATACCAATCTGAAACCACCACGCAGTGGTTAACCTTTTTCTGCTACATTTATAGAAAGAAAGCTGCACGCAACATCCCAAGGAATAGAGATGCTATTCGTACAAGAATACACAGTATTCTTTTCCTTTTTGTTAAGGGAAAGTGGATTAGTAGGTGCTAAAAAATCAAGATAGATAAAAAAAAAATCAGCCACGTGACATCAGAGTTTTAAAAATCCCATCACCTCAGATTAAATAATTATTACGAAACCTAAAAAGTGCACCTGTATTTCTATGTAATAAAGATTATCAATTCTGAACACCAAACAGTACAATAAGCAACAACAGGTGGTGTGAGGTTTTTTTTGTGATAAAGTCTTTAGAAATAATATCCAACATTTTTGGCTTTCGGCCCTTCGTTAACTAGTAATTATTGAAGCAGACTCTCACGGTCCTTGCCTAGCTGGTCGCACTTGTCATAAAGAACAGTATCCAATCAAAACGGAATCCTTCGTTTCTTCTGAAACATTGCTCTCATTAGAAATAACTCTCTAGCCATTTGCAATGGCGGCATAATTGGTTTCTGTTCACTCAAGGCCTTATGAAGGAATGTCGGCGATCTGACATCCAAATACAAAAAGCGCAAAAATAAAATTTGCTTGCTTTGATAAAGAATAATCTTGCAAATATCGTATAAAAATATATATATTTTTAAAGATATTACTTTTAAAAAAGAGAGAGAGATGTAAAATATCTACAAACGTTTCAAAATTTTACAGCATCGTTGCCGAACCCGATCAAGTCTCTGTGAGCGACAGTCGACTCGGATTTACTTCCCCTGACCGCTGCCGTTGCTGAACAGGTCGGCACACCCATATTTGTTGACAAGTGGACCTTTCTACTTAGCTCATTAGTTCCGTTCAGTCAGTAAAACAAGACATCGATGTTTTCTAGCGTCTACTGATTCGGAAGCAACTTACATCTCGTCGGTCGGAGCAGCCACGTACGTGGCGAACTGGATTTTCTCGTTGTCATCCTGAGATCACGAGGCATGTTTCTCGATAGGAAGTTAGTTCTCGTGGCTTTAGTTTGTCTTGTCGCGACGCCCTTATCGAGGGCGATCGGTTTTCAGCTTCGATTGATCGGTGCTTGGACCACAGAAGGATGACCACAAATATGTTTCGTACATAGGTGACGACGTGGAATTTATGCTAATACACTTAAGAAGGGAACGTCACTTATTAATCCTGGCGTACCTGAAACTCCGTCATATTTTGAGTATGTGCGCATACCGTCGCTTAATTTTACAATTTGTACATCTCAGCAGGCTTAATGAATTACTGAATACATTTAAAGATAATTAATGATTTGAGAATGGATCAGAGGACTTCTTGGATTACCCCACTTCGCAGGAAAGAAGCCTATCATCCTTAATTCTCAGACTTAATTGTCCATCAATCAACAAAATGCAGATAGTCGTAAATATCGTTTTTAATCGGTGACTTTGAAAATTTAACTTGAATATTGTTGGATTTTATTATTATTATTATTTTAAATCAACCTTGGATTTTGGTAATTTAAAAAGTGTTTTCACTTACTGATGTAAGTCAGAATTTAGCGAGCATCCCCTATATATAATATATGTGTGTGTGTGTGTGTGTGTGTGTGTGGTGCGGGCGCGCGCGATGAAACTTGTCAATCATCCACGCGACACAAACTGACTGGGAGCCAGGAAGCATTTCCTCTCAATACCGACAACTTTCCGGTTTACCGTTAGTGAATTTTACTTAAATTATGCAATTTTCCTCTTCTTCGACTCTTCGTCGGCAAATGTCCACCTGAGGCTAGTTCCCAAAACCAACCGGAAGAGGACAGCACGGGAAATTAACCGCACGGCAAACCATGCAATATCTTAGACTAGCAGATTTTGAAAAAATACAGTTATACGATATTCACGGTGCTGTTTCCCCTCGTAAATTGTATGTGATACTGTAAAGTATTATCCTATCTACAAAAATGACAGACGGAATTTTATCATATTGCTGCCAGCCTCAATTGGCCGTGTTGCAGTAAACAATCCAAGCCTAGATGTTTTCATTTATAAATTAATGTTTTCTCTGCGTTATCGGAAACTGTGTGACTGTTTCCCTTTCTTACTTTAGATGCCACGCATGTATGCATTTTTAATAAAGACAGGAAATGCTTGCAGAGTTTCGATAGGCTATGTTTCGACGAAATACTTTTGGTGCCTAGCAACGGTAGTGAGGGCATGGCTTCTCCACTCCGCGACACCCATTCAGCGATTGTCCTCCAAGTGTTTGATCGGCGGCCGTTAAAGTGACAAACGCTGTTAACCAGCCTCTCCGTCAACTGGAAGCCACTTGACATTGATTTTCAGCAGATGCTGGCGTAGTTTCTCTTGGTTGGTGCCCTCTTCATCGCCAAGGGCACCCTGATAAATGTCCGGTCGCCCGTCCCTAATCAGTGTATCGAGCGTGCGACGCTCACTTGACGCTAGGCCGGCGAAAAGCTGCCATCCATCAGCTTCTGTGATTAATTAATCAGCGACTGGCTGGAGATCGAAACGGTCCTTTCGCGGAAACGGTTCGCCTTTCTCCGGGCCGTCTGACTGTCTGTCTGTTCGTCCGTCAGACGGCCGCCTTCTCGTCAAAAGTAGCAGGGGGAGGCAATCCTAGCGGCCGCACGTCGCTTGTGATTGATGCTGCAACAATAAAAAAAGCCCTTTGTCGCCCCCTTTGTGTATTTGACGAGAGCGCGGTAGGTAAACACACAAATGGCGACTCGCCCTGTTTTTCACTAACTCGCGGGGCTGCCGCTGTGGCGCTGAAGCATGTGGAGTCAAGCAAACGCCGCCACCGTTTCTGTCAATTTTTCTTCCGTGCTTGCGGCTGCCAAGTTGGAGGGTCAAACAGCATTTAATAAACGCCATTAAAAGTAAATAAAAGCGCATATTAATTAGAGGTCGTAATACAGTCGTTAGGTTTACCAAACAAAGGGATATTTAAGTTTTCTTCACTACAGACCCTCGATTACTTAATCACTGGCCAAGCGCAACTGTGGAACCTAAATCCTGACTTTACCGTTATCCCAAACCCATGATCCTGTCTTTTATAATCCGAACCCAAACCATTTCCTAAACCGGCATCTAGTGAGTGTTATTTAAAACTGTATAAACTGTATTAACTCATTTCGAACATTTTTTTCCATCTTGACATAATAATGTCGATCATCACCATCGGTTATTCGCCCTCGTTGTGGTTACTTTTAGCCAAGAACTACATGAATATCCTTCCCAGCGGCCCCGCCCGCTTAGTACACCTATGTTTTCCTTTTCCTCTCTTCCTGATTGTATTACTGTCTTCTGTAACCTAGGAATGTGTATCTCTGCATTAAAGGCAGAGTGCCATGAGTAACTTGTATGCGATTATACTTCTCAACGGAAATCAATCTGAAAGATGTACTAACTTATAAACTATCTCCACAATAACAGGTTCTTACATTATTATTATTATTATTATTATTATTATTATTATTATTATTATTATTATTATTGTTGTTGTTGTTGTTGTTGTTGTGTTGTTGTTGTTGTTGTTGTTGTTGTTGTTGTTTTATACGGTGCCGTGTCGTACTGATTTGGCCGAGCCAGGGAAGATAAACGATGCGCCCTATCACCGAGCCGAAAACAGGCGGATCCCGAGATCGTCCTCTGTTCGTGTGCGGTTACAGTCTGGTCAGGGCGTGGCCACTGGCAGGGATGGAAACGGAAGTATCATGGTGTGCGGT
The DNA here is from genome assembly GCA_018389105.1 of Nautilus pompilius. Taxonomy (NCBI): domain Eukaryota; kingdom Metazoa; phylum Mollusca; class Cephalopoda; order Nautilida; family Nautilidae; genus Nautilus; species Nautilus pompilius. The sequence goes on from JACATO010000105.1 coordinate 674,257, forward strand.
ACAATCGAGGCATGGTTGGAAGAGAGAATTTGTCTGTGTTGAAGGAACCGCAGTTCTTCCGAGTGCTTTTGTCCATTTTAAAGAAATACCTTCCTCAAGGCTCGCTGAGACCCCTTGTCTATATTCTCCACGGCAGCGGGTAGCCTGACTATTACTATTGCAGAACATTGAATTTTACTCACATGTAACCGTTTACCAACTTATTTAACTGCCAATTTAATATTTTTTTCCACATTTATTTGAGTTATATATTACATTCATTAATTTAAAACTCTTTTTTTTTTCATCGCCACATGGAATTCGGTTATCTCACGCTATACCTGGATTGTCCCGCAGTTAATGAATGATCGAGCCCGACACCTGGCGGGCGACGCTGCCTAACCTCGATCTTCCAGAAGAGGCTGTCGAGATGTCACGGTCGGTGATCGGCCACTGGCTAACAAGCCCGTGCCGTAATTATTTCCCAATCCATCCGGAGAAATCTTATAAACAGACAAGTGTTCTGCTTAAGAAAACTTATCGCTCTGACTCTTTACTCGAGAAAATAATTATTAATCTAACATTTATTTCAGAATTTGTCTTCCTCTTTTCTGGCCTGCAGGGTTATTGGAGAGGAGGAGACCACTTTTCTTCGATTTTTCGCTGAACAGGAAGAATTTAGAAAGATTCCGCCAGCTGAGGTCAGTCGCTGTAAGCCGTCGGAGGGCAGTTCCTGTCCTATCCCTTCACTCTGCTCGGACAGACCTGATGATCTCCCTGCCACCCTTCAGAACAGCTAATACTAAACCGTAACCAACTGCACCTAATCTAGTATATTCGCTTCGCTATGCTTATCGTGATATTCCCTTAAAAAAATACCTGTCTGTTCATTTTAATTTGTTTTTATTAGTAATTTTACTCCATCTCTAATAGCCTTCGTCTGTCTGTATACGTCGCAGACCCCAAACCAAAAACAGTAAAAATCAACATTGTTATCGAACCATTTAAGCGTGAAACTAAATGTAACGCGGACGTGCACACAATTATAATCAGAGATTGATCCCGCTTATATATTATTAACTTGCATATTTAATGCTAACTATTCCGAGCATATTTCGGCAAACCCCGCAGCCCGCTGTTCTCTCTCCTCCCCGAACCCTGTCCCGGCTGTCCAGGTCTCCCGGTAGAGATCTAAGAGGGAGGAGGTGTTAGCCCTGGCGACCGGACAAGTTACCGTGGAACCGTTGGGAGTTCCTGGGCGGTGGTCAAAGTGCGAGGCAGCGAGGACTTATCGGTGTAGCCCCAAACCGCTCGTGTCCAAAAAAATCCTACTATAACTTTTAATTTTTTCCCGATGTGGGAGGAATGTCAGTCAAGCGACCATTCTTTCCACTCTCCCCCCCCCACCGCTGAATCTCTAAGGAAGCAGCAGCTAATGATTTGACAGCTGGAAAGCAGAGATTTTTTTTCAGTTACCGTTTCTAAGGTAAGAAGCCTTATAACTGCATATATACGATGGCGGCGATTAGAATAGCCCACGCCAAAACCTTCGTTAGAAGCATCCTTGGCCAGCAATGAAGATTTCCCAATTCATAAGATAAAAAGTTTGTACAAATAATACCAAATACATGAAAAGCGGTGGTTTTAAAATGAGTGAGTGCTACTCAAAACTGCAAAACATTTCCATCAACAAGAATATTTTGGAATTTTAAATTATATTCTAGACGATTCCTTATCTTTCTCTTGCGGTCTGGAAACTGTCAGAACCTTCCTTTCAATCTACGCGATTCCGCAGATTTTTAGAAACATCTACGTAACTTTTTTTCCATGTATAAAAATATCCATCCGTGCATCGTCGGCATCTTCAGTTAGCGTCGAAGTGATCTTTCAGCAAACAGAATTAAACCCGAATTTTTGAGAGAGGCGCGGAAAGTGTGTAAGGTACTGTGATTAACAGTGGGTTGCTACCTAGGTCGAAATGGGTCTGACAGACATAGGAGTTATTGAAACGCTTGATATTCTAGCAACAACAACAAAAAGCAAAAAAAAAACGTCAGGATAATTCAAATGATCGAGAAAACTGAACAACTTTTTTTTTTCTCTTTCCAACGGGAAAGAATGTGTTTTGGCAGGGGTTCAAGAGAAAAAATAGATTATCCGTCTAAAGAGTTAGAAGAAAGCATTTCCAGGAATATATAATATATAGGGTACACCTGCTCTAAGACAATTAGTGACAATGGGCTCTTTAAGCCACGTATCCCAGCTAAGATTACAGGTATTTCTTGCCATGACGAAAAAACGAGACTCCGTTTGTGTAAGAAGCACCAAAATTGGCAAGTAGGAAAACGGAGCGAGTTGATATTTTCAGACACTTAATATTTTTGGTTGTAGTGCGACTTTGAAAGTCAAAGGACCATCAGCCAGAAACATCGGGAAAGTACCCAATATCTGCGCCTGTTTTTCCAGTAATGGTAACGGCAATTAGAATTTTACCGAAAGGAACATCAATGAATACAAATTGTCATTTGAATCTTTTAAAACCAGATTTTATAAAATCTGCTGGAAAAAAGAAAAAAAAAAACTCCATAAACTTTTAGTTTTCACACCAGAAAGAAACATACGTGGATTCTATTATTTACAGTGAATTTAAAAGTATCCAACTACTGTGATAATATTTCATATGTTTACAACAACTCTCAAGGTTTTCTGGCGTGGAACTGACTTTTTACCACATCCCGTAGAGGTCGACTGCCATTCTTGAATAATGGTGATTAAACTAACTGACTGATGTTGGCTTCCTCGAGCTTCATAACTTCCTACAGCTGCTTAAGCTGATTTACATCTAAAGACTGCGCAGGCTGTTCTAAACACATCACCATTTTCCTTTGTGAAAAACTACTTCAGGTAGTTAGTTAGTTTCCTGCGTGGCTCGGATCGCTATCCTGCCAGAAAATTCTCAAATTTATACTTGTAATTGTATATCTTCATTTCCGTTTTTTTTAACCACCAGTGGCACTACAGAGCTTCTCTCTCTCTCTCTCTCTCTCTTCTCTCTCTCTCTCTCTCTCTCTCTCTCTCTCTCTCTTTCTTCTCTCTCTCTCTCTGTCCACCTCCCTCTCTCTCTCTCCATGTCTACTGACATCTCTCTCTCTCTCCTTCTCTCCTTCTCTCTCTCTCTCTCTCTCTCTCTTTCTCTCCTCTCTATCTCTCTTTCTGTCCACCTCCATCTCTCTCTCTCTCTTTCTCAGTCTTTCGTGTGTTTGCAGCGTTATAAATCCATAGTTATAGCAATAAATACCATATTATCAGTAACTAATAATAATAATAATAATAATTAATAATAATAATAATAATAATAATAATAATAATATAATAATAATATCATACGTTAGAGTTTTAATACAAGTCTATTATTTTAATTATTACTTTCAATAATTACCAATCATTCATTTATTCATTTTTTGTTCCTATTTTATCTCTTGTTAAATGTATGTTTTCACATGAAGCAACATCCAACAAACTTACAGTTTAAAACCAACAAATTATTTTATTGCAGTTTTACTGTATATCTTTATACTTTCGCCCCCCCCCTTTTTTCACTTTTCATCCGAGACCGGTAATATAAGAACGAAATTACGGGAATTCCTGAGACCGGAGCGCCAGGAAATGATTTTGACCATTGCCGTGTAATTCTTCATTGGAATCTTTCTAAACTGTTGCCAGATCGAAGAACTGCGCAAGGGACCGGCCTCGCTGGTTTGTGGGGGTGTTTTCGTGTTTCTTTAAGGCCGACCGGCCCCTTACGATTCCCATAATACAATAAGTTTTACCGCGCCCAGTTGGCTCGTGTCTTCGGGATGAGAGCCCTCCCTCTCCCTGATCCTTCCCATTTTTGTTTATTTAAAAAAAAAAGAAAGGGTCTTCGGCGTAACCCGAGTCCCACTTCAAATTCCCGTGATAAAAACACTTTCCTAATAAATATTATCTATTTTCTCTTTTTTTGATTTTCATCTAACATTTATAGAAAATATATGTAGCGAGTTAATAATGTAAGTTGTGAACATCGTGACCCATAGCGAGATCCCTCGAGAGTAAACAAGCGACCCCACTCGAGCTTCGAAGAAAATATCGCGGATGATATGCAAATTGTATTGATGGCGTTTTCGTTTTTCGACTACGAAAAACCGAAGCAGTTCATCGGATAAATGCAGCGACAGTTCGCTTCGTTTCTCGGCATATTTTCGAGGAACGTCAACCGAGGTCTTTTGAGTTCACGCCGACCCGTTTCTCCAAGTCACTTTAAACATTTCTCTGCTTAACCGGTCCCGGTCCCCTCGCCGTTAACCGCGTTGCCGGTTAAGATAATGGGGAAGTAATGAGGAGCTTTCTAAAATTTGTTATTTGGCTTTTCTTTAAGCACCGCAGAGTGAGATCGTGTTCGGGAGGCAGGGTTGGATTCCCAGACCATTACTAGCATCCTCTTCCACGTTTCAAGGCTCGACTCAGGATTATAGTAACACGAACCGCCTGATCCCGGCGTCTCGAAAAGCACTTAGAAACATAAGGCGAAATCTGCAGGTCTCCCGTCCCTCTATTAGTTCTCGGTAGCTGGCCGTAGAAGTAAATCCCTACGCACTTTAGAGACGTTTCTGTGGTTATCTGTCAAAGGAAAGACCGGTGATAACAGGTGCTGTTGTAGTGAAGGTAATTATCGCCGTCTTTCCGTGCCAGGAAATATTGTTTGACACTCTGGCCAGGTCGAAGCAGGAAATATTGACAGTAAAGGAGTTATTAACACAGACTGGTTATTCTTCAGATTAATATTTTAAAAAAAAAAAAAGATTTTTTTTTGTTGTTATTTGGATAATGGGTGCTCTTTAAATTATGAATATCTCACTTTTTGCGTTGATATTCTGTCTGGCATTGCAGCCAGTTTCTTGGAAATGCTAATATTACTCGGGACGAAAAATCGAAAGGAAAATAGTACTTATATATGCAATAAAACATATACGTATCTCAGTCCATGCGAGTGTATTTCCTGTAACTCTAGTAAAAAGACAATAAAGGTAATTGCATTGAATTTTTTAATCGTCTGCTCTTTTGTTCAAACTTTTAAAAATTTGCATATCGTTAGGAAAACAATTATCTCGAATTCTTTGAAAACTATTTTTTTTTAAATAACATTTGACATTATTGTACAAAGAGCATTCATTGTATATATACAGCATAAGATCCTCTGATGAGTTTCATTTCACTTGCAAGGTGAAATATTTGGCAACTGGGGATAGGTTAATCTTCTCCATCCAGAAAGCAAAAGTGATTCGTCGACGTGAGAACGTTATTTTAAAACAAAGTAGTTCCTCCTTTGAAAAGTGCATTTATTCGAATACCGAGATATGTAAATGTAACGCGGCAGCTTACATTGTTAGATTGTCACCAGATAGGAGGGGTGCATGTGCAGTCAGTTAATGTTTCCCTAATATCCTGCATTGGATATGAATTCTGCATGAACTTCTCCAAAAAATACAAAATCATCTTTAAAATGGTAAGTTATAAATATGCGCACATTTCTGTCTACAGTCTATTTTCCGTGGTTTTAAATAAATACACTCATGCACTCTAAGATGGATAACTGAAAAGAACAATGGCATCTCAACCAAATCCGCAGAACCAAAGTTTCCAGCATGAGTGTTTAAAGGATCTTAATTGCAATACTCCCTGGGTTTTGCCTGATTTGCATGCGTAAATATCAGTTACAATCATGCCCATAGCATCAGCAGAGAATTTTGAGATAGTTTGACGGCAGGTGATTCAGTGATTAGCAAATAACCTGCTAAGGTTGAGGGTACAAGTTTCAATTTTTCATGTGAGGTTTCTCTGAGAACTCCACTTTTCTCTCATTTATAAAGGGCAAAGTTTTAGTATTCGTGTGGTAGAAGTTACACAGGTAACATCATTTGACTGGCTTTCACCTTTAACATCGCTCATGACTTCCCAAAGTTGATACCCACACATTTTTCCTTTTTGCTCCCTGTTATGTACTGTCCTTAGACCTCAAAATTCAGGACAGTTTTCCAAGAAGAGCAATTCCAATATTGTATTTTTTTTTTTGTAGTAATGTAATCAGCCAACTTACTAGTGGTAATAACTTGATGAGTAGTGAAAACATTCCGCTCTTTCTAAATAATCATCGTTGTAAGAACTATCTGTAAAGAAAAACAGCAACGGTTATGATTTCTGATATACAATCTGGCTCTTGCAATGACCAGACTTTTTTGCCTATGGAGATAATTGAGATTAATGAGATCATCCCGTGTTTTTGTAGATTTTTTTTAAGGCAACTCCTGGATATATCTTCTGTCTTAGTAGAGTAAAATAGTGAATACATTAAAAGCTCACATAAAATGAGTCATATCTTTAAAGAAGTTAATTAAGTAAAGTGATTTACATAAGCGAAAGACTTTAAAAATACACTCAGCATGTAAGTACCATAGTCTATCATATTATCTGGGAAAAAAAACAACAAAAATAATAAACTGACAACACGCTATATATAAAATATTTCAATTTTGTAGGATATAATTATGTCAAAATGAAATACGATTTTAAAAAAGCAGATATGATTGCTTCGATAACTTGAGTCTACAAAAGTGTTACATGTGCAAATCTAAATGGTAATTTTAAAAATTTAATAGTAGGGAGAAAGAAGCTGGATATTAAAGGGTTAAGTTGTTACAGCATCATTAATTTCTAAATAAACTTATAGATGATCTATAATCGACCTTGACTTTGAGTATAGGTCATCTGCACGTCTGAATAGGGATTACTGGTATTGCAACAAGTAGTCCGGCCTCCCCTTTTCACTGTCTACGAGAGTCGTCATGAAAGTAATGGTCGTTATTTAATCAAAGGAAAATTTGGATTTTCTTTATATCAAATAGGACGTTGCTTCTACCCATTAAAATTAAATAGTATCATCGTTACTACACAAATAGTAGCACAACAAAACGTAGCGAATAGTGTACCAGGAAGTGTTTGTGCTAACAGCGGAAGGGTTGTAGTTATTAGGGCTCTTCCCTTTTACTACAGTCCTCTATTTCGCTTAGTTGTTCATTTACAGGTGCTTAGAAACACGTTTCGTTATGCAGGCCTATAGAAGTTGCTCCTGTTAGTCCCTTGATGACAAGGTAAGTCAGCTGACCCGCGGAACTGATGCCCGACATGCGCAGGAGCAGGATCAAACCGGCCTGGAACCCACCAACACCCAACCACGGAACGCTGCTGTCTTTATCGATGGGGGGAACCTGCTAAAACTCTTCTGATTGCAAGGTGGAAACCCGCAGGAAATCCTACTTATAAGAGCCTGACACGAAAAAAGGCGAGAAATCGCGCTGCCAAAAAAGGTCACTAATGCATTAAAAATGGTTGGCAGTAACCTTAACGCTACTTCATCAAAATAATTCATCCTTGAGTTTCTTTACGATTCCATGTGTATATGAATATGCATATTTTCAGAATGGTTGAATTTCCTATTCAAGAAAGTAAGGGGAGAAAAAAAAAACTAAAAATTTTTTTGTTAGAATCGCCTGACTTGGTGCTTGTAAATACACAAGATGACTGTCGCATCACCGCCTTCTACGCTTACCATTAATTATGCATTGCCGGAGTTTCCTGTTCTAAGAGTACAAATAATAAAAAAAAACAAGCACCTTTTTGTCTCGAATGTCAGGAATTTTCTACCGAAAAGTAAGATGTTCAGAGAAACAATGACATTTGAAACACTGAAGAGATCTGCTTTCACCACTTTAGAGTCCGTATGTCTGCTAGATATTAACTTACCTGCGCTACATCTTAACTGAAAGTAGATTTTGCTATTAAAGGCCATGGGTCCAATAACGGAGAGCATTCGAGCATTGTCTAGCAAAAACAAAACATTAGCTAAAGAGACTGTTATAAAGACAATAGACACAATATTTTAGTTTAATGTCTCCGATATATTCTTAATTATGTTCGATTAAGTATTTATTTATTTATTATAATGATGCAATGTCGGGTAAATTTAAAGGAAAACATGATCTCGACGAAAAAAAGCAGTTTCAACTATAATAAAAATATGAGTAATTAACGAAAAAAAAAACAAACAAAAGATAAAATACATTTGTTAAAAGGGCAAACTTTTACCTTATAATTTAAAGCTTCGTGATCAGAAATCATATAGTTGGTATTTATGGTACCGATTCTTCGATAATTAAGAACATCCTTTTACAATATATCACCGACGCCGATTCACAAAGTGTTCAGCCTTAGCTTAAAAAACTGCGCCAAAAACACGTTTTGTATAACTCAGATGAAGGTAGTTGTGCCTTTTCTTAAGCTAGGATGTCAGCTTCGGGTAGTTCTCTCTTGTGGGAACGTTACCTTAGATATTAACAGCAGGGTAAAGCCCCCTCTTTTTCAAAAAATTCCATCCATCTCAGAATTATTTTTAATTTTCCAAAGATTTCAAATTTATTTTCGTCTTCCTGATATTAAAGTTTAATTTTGTTTTAAGCTCTATTCAAATTTTCTCTTTTTATTTAAATTTAATTGTTAACTAATTTCATTTAATATCTACAAATTTGTAGCAAAGTGAAAGTTCAAGGAAAAAAAACAAAAGGGAGAGAGTCATGTTTTTATATTGTCAGCTTCGATTTCCATTATTTTTTTATCACATTTGCGGTTATTTTCGAAACAAGTACAAAATTCGAGCACTAATATTTCGAAGATATTCCTAACATAATTCAGAGAAAGATGTAAAAAATACTGTGAATTGTTTGACTAAGTGAAGAAATGACATCAATTTGGGAGGTCTTGAATGACTGCTTTGGTACACAGAGGAAAACTGCTCGACAGCCAATCAAACTGCTCATGCAAACGTCTCCAGGAAACTTAAAATTACCATTAGCACAATTCTTTAATTGATTAATTCTATCATTTTTAAACTACCCTAGATAATGATTTATTTTATGTTACTAATTTTGGTCCTAAATATTTTTTTAAAAATATTTAACTGTGCTCAATCATAGCTAATTGGAGTATCAGTAACTGCAGACACTCAAGACAATTGATATTCTTGTATATGCTTAAACACTCTACAAGTTTTGAGAAACTACATTAGATCTCGTCTAAAATCTAATCTTGGCAGACTTCATATTTTAATATTTGGGCTATTCCAAATGCTTGGAATATAGAAACATTCTAGTTTATCTATGCTACAAGAATTCATATGATGGAAATAGAATTTCTGTATTTCATGCTTAAATCTACTGTTAATTAGTCATGAAGGTTTCTTATGCTTCGCTTTACATAAAAATTTAAATTCTGAATTTCAAATAAATTTGCAGCGTGAAAATAATATAAAGATGTCTGTTTCTTTTTTCTTTAAAAGATTTGGCATTGAAGAGAAAGACTTCTAATAATAAACGTGCATTGACATTAATATTCTTCTTATCTGATTAAAATGTTTATTTTATGCTGCAAGACAAATTTAAAGTAAAAAAAATAGCTAGAGATGGCGGTTTTACTCAATTATAAGTGGGTATTTAGCAGAACTGCACGAGTGTTTTTTTTTTATTTGTTCAATAAATTTCTAAATTTTATAAAATATATTCTTCAGTTTTATTCAAGACTTCAAAATCCAATCTCTCTCTTCTTCACTTCTCTCTCTCCATCTCATAATCTCTCTCCTCTCTCTCTCTCTCTCTCTCTCTCTCTCTCTCTCTCTCTCTCTCTCTCTCTCTCTCTCTCTCTCTCTTGCAGCAGTTTATCGCATTTTCAGTAAACCATTAAATATTTTTCGCTTTGTTTAAAAAAACAAAATGGTCAGAATCCCTTTACAGCACGTTATCGCATTATTAATGGCAAATTGTCTTTGATTTTATTTTACTTCTGATGTAAGGACTTACATCATACAAAATTATAGCTTTAAAAAGCCAATTTTTTCCAGTAAAATTCTGTATAGGGAGGTACTTTTTGTTATTCAGACTAGTTTTGTTTGGTTTTAATTTTAAAACATTAGGTTGTAACAAACGTTTTTTCACTTCATTTACTGCATCAACGAGACTTCATATCGATGCTGAACGTGAAGTTTATTAATCAAATTTAGTCCCATTACAATCAATACACTTCTGCCAACGAATTACAAGCGCATTTATACCATTTTGAAAAAAATCTGGATTTCTGAAGTCGATAAACTGTTGGAAGGCAGTTTCAGTTGCTGCTTGGTTGGGGAAGGATTTCATGCGTAGGAAACTGTCGAGGTATTTGGAAAGGTGGGAGAAAGGTCTGGTGAATAGGCTGGGTCAGGGCGAACTTCGTACCCCAACGTGTTCAGTTTCTAAAGAGTCACTTTTGCAACATGAAGACGAGCATTTTCGTGGAGCAGGATTCGGCTTCTTCGATTCACCAATGTCAGCTGTCATTGGGAGAGTTTCTGATGAACAACGTTTAATTCTCGACAGTACCTTTCAGCTGTGATGGTTTCGCCAGGTTGCAAAAAGTTACAGTGGATAACACCAGTTGCAGTCTACCAGACTGACCATGACCATTTTTTGGTGGAGGCTGAGTTTTTGAATGTGGTTAGGATCCTTGTCTCTGTCAAACCACTGTGCTGATCGTTTGCGATTGTCGTAAAGGATCCATTTTTCATCACATTTAATGATTTGGTCAAGAATTGGTTGTTTTTGTTTCTTATGACAAACGAAGAGCAGATTTCCAATCGATGATTTTGCTGTTGTTCATTCAACTCGTGACGCACCCACCTGTCAAGCCTTTTTACTTTCCCGATTGCGTCAAGATGATGGGAAACAGTTGCAGTGCTTACGCCAAGCTCTCCAGCAATTTCTCGCACAGTTTATCATGGATCGGCTTCAACTGAGGCTCTCAGACGGTCGTCATCACAGCTGGAGGGACGTCCGCTACGTTCCTTATCTTTGAGGCTCACATCTCCTGATCGAAACTTTGCACACTATCGTTGTACTGTGCGCTCATTCGCTGAGTCCCCGCCCCGTGCCTGCTTAATGTTATTAGTTTCCGCTTTGTGGCCCAGTTTGAACTCGTGAAGCAAATCTGCTTAATTAGTAGGTGCGCATTTATTACCTGAAAATGTGCATGTGTTATGTTTGCATTAAATACGCTATAATTAATCATAATTAATTAATTTATGGGCAGTTGATTTTGAATGAAGAAAAAAAATTCTGTTCGCTTACGCGACTTTTACTTCTATAATGCATTCCTCTTATATTTATGTAAACGATTTGAAAATACTGTTTTTAGTGCGATTTGTTACCATGATCGTCCACCGACCTAACTGCTACTCTTGGTTTTCCTTCGATCCAGTCAGCCGACCAAAAAAAGGACAATAAATTATTGTTGATTTAATAGCTCTCCTAAATAAGGAAGAAAATCGCCTTCTCGCCGTCCAGTTTATACGTCAAGTAGAGCGGCTAAAGCCTTTACTGCTATATTGTTTCAGGCGGCAGACACACGTGCCTATTAACGATGTGTTTTTTTTTTTTTAAAAAAAAATCTCTCACAAACTTAACAATTAACCGATCGGTTAGCTTCGATGCAGATTGTCGGGAAAGCATTCATGAAAGGTCGGAATCAATTTAACCATAGAGTCTATCACCGGTCCCATTTTTTGTTTAAATATGGCCAGCGGATTGATTATATACCTACGGGAACGACTTCATTAGTCTGTTTAATTTATAAGATGCAACAATTATTTAGCTGTTAATGCAAACCAGCCAACAAGAGTCTTTTTTATGGTTTTCTATTTGTTATCGAAAAAAAAAAAAAACATTAGTGGACCAAAAAACCCATTTCAAGATTTTATTTACATAGCATCAAGGATGTAATGTAGTAATTGTCGCATAAATGTGCTGCAAAGATCTTTTTAAATAAAATATTTGAAAAATGACCAATTTGAGTTTGCTTTTGGCAATTCTCGTAATATCGTAAATAAACTAAGTAACTCTTCCCTTTCTGGTCAGGTTGTTTTATTAGAATTTTAGAGTTTAAATTGTACTTTAAAATTGATGGCTTAGCTCAGAACAAAATGGTTCCACGTACAAAAAAGGAATTGAAAACACGCACACGCAACGCGACAAAATTATAGAGTAAAATGAATTATGGTAAACAAATTTGTTCGTGTTATAGTTTAGAATCCACGGGGTTATCGCAGAAGTATCAGGTTATTTTGTAAAATACAGATTGTAAAAAAAAAAAAAGAATAGACAAAAAAATGCGTTATTTTAGATGGTGTTTCACAGTTTAAAATTACCATATTTTACACTGCAAGACCGTCTACAGAAGCTCCAATATAATTTAGAATAAAATTACACAAAGAATAGCTGACAAAATTTTACAATGTGAAGATCACAGTTACAATAAATATTTTATAGTATTGTTGAGGATACTGAGGGCATTAGTTACTGAAAACCTACATTACATTTTTTAAATGTTTTCCCATTAAGTTTCAGTATATCAATACATTTGTAATCATGTTTGCATAACTTAAAAATAAAGATATATTTAAACTGTTGTAGATGTTATTGTTTATTTCATACCTGAAATTCGAATGAAAACTGAAAATAAAACGTTGCTGTAGAATTCCATCACAGTTTTTACGTTACTTTGCCAAATCCTTAGTTCTTCAGTATACACAAGCTTTATTTTTGAGATTTCGCTGTCAACTACTTGTGTCACCGAACAGAATCAATAAGCTTTTATCCACTAATGGCTAGCCAAGAATTCATTCAAATAACTTCCAAACTGCACACAAAAAGTCGCGACTCCGTGGATTAAAATCACTGACATTTTGCATAATTTTGGTTTTCATCACCTGTAAGTTTTTTTTTTTGTTGAGGCAGTATAATTGTCTTCGTCTTTCCAGTATTGGAAAAAAAGACGCTTAGTCAATAAAGGAATTGGAAAGTTTTACTTTTGCTACTCCATGCTTTAGTCTGCATCTGACTGATGAAAAATGTAGACAGTAGACTTGGCTGCAGGTTATAAGAATTAATTTTAAAGTATTTTTATAGTGTGTATTTTTTAAGTGAAAATATAATTCACAATGCAAAAAAAAGAGAAAATAACATTTAAAAAAAACCCATGAAAACAGTAATTAATTTCACACACATACATGGTGTGTATAAAGTTTTTGAGGTATTTAAATATGTTTAATGCAACTTACATTTTGTTTTATCATATGCAGGTGAACAGCTATTAGATAATGAGAATTTTCAAAGATGTTAATGGATATTCATTATATATAAAAAATTGTCAGTCACAAATCTAGACTACCAATCCTGCATTTCACATTTACTTCAAATGTTTAGCTAATTTATTTCATGCATTTTAGCATATTACTCAGAGCATGGACGCATTAAAAATGTTTTGATAAATATATGTGCTACAATGAATAATATGAGAATGCAATACATTTTTAATAATGTTCTCTTTCTTCACGGGTTATTGCTTCACGTATTTTGAGCATTTCCTCTATTAATTTTTCAAACTCTTAATTTTTTATATAGTTCACCACAGATGTGAGATCTGAAGATTGACAGAACCATTTCATCATTTTCAGAATTTCATTCTGGTTCCTTTGTATTTATTAAGTATTGCAGAGTGTGTTGGTTCAGTGTCCTCTAGCACGTTAAGATTCAGAGCTCGTCAATCGATGATCAGATGATGCCATGGTGCCGGAAAAATTAAATGATGCCTCATTTCCTTTGTAAGAATTTCATCGATTTTGATTAACTTTTCAATCTAGAAACAAGTAAATATTTCCATATTTGCAAAGTTCTTCCAAACTGATTAACACGGAAATCCCAGTGACCCCTTTTTTCAGCTTTTATTTGTGTGCACTTTCTCCTCCTTGAGAAATATAAGCTTAAATGTGCTTCGATCCGATTACTGTTCTTTGAACCATTTTTGAAATGTGCAATTTTTATTCTTCATTAGATAAGAAAACCGTTTCTTTTAAATTTTAAATCTCTTTATGTTAATTTTGGATTGCTTCTAATATGTATGACTTTGGCTGCTAGAGGCCCTGTAGCTCTCCCTGTTTCAATGCTGTTGATGAGTTATGAAGCGTAGTCTAACAATAAATACTTTATTATAAGCCTTTTGGCACCTATTTCTTGAGGGGCCGCTTGTGGGTGCAGTTTCTTACTTTAAATCTGTAGATTAAAATAAGCAAAAGAGTAGAAAATGTCTACCGAATAGGGATGTATGCAACTACACAGGTTCTAAATCATGGCAATAATAATAATAATAATAATAATAATAATAATAATAATAATATAATAATAATAATAATAATAATAATATAATAATAATAATATAATAATAATAATAATAATAATAATAATAATAATATATATTTGCATGGTTTCTGTACTTGTAAACTAGTAGAGTTGTTAACCATCTGAGATAAATATTACATTGTTGTAAATATTAATAAAATTGTGAATAATCTCTGAAAAGTAAAACCTGGATGTTTGGAACATGTATTTATTATTTCGTATTTTATTTTATCAGAAAAAGAACAGCAAAATGCCTTTATTATAGCATTCAGGCAAAATTACCAAAGCCATTATTGGCCCGCAGCATATCTTTTCATGGTAGTCGATTTTATCCCAGCATGTGATATAGAATCATTAACGTTTGTGTGCACTTTAGAACTTCTATCTACTCCAACCGCTTGAACAAACGGTACTAAATCAATGTCTTTTCTTACATGATAACGCAACTCGAAAAATCGATGTGTTTAGTTTAGTTTCAAACTGACAGCTAAAGTGCCAGCGAATTTTAATATAATTGTTCGTTTTGGCATTATTAACGAATGTCTTTTCTTAAATTACAATGGCAATTATTCTTAAAAATTGGTGGTCTTCGAGGTTTAGCTGCAAAATTCCAGATAAATGCCGATGCCTTTGAATTATTCTCGTCCTTTTGAATCAGTGGTGTAATGAAATTTAAGCGCAGATTTAATTTTTAATTATCATTTTTACCATGTTCAGTATGACCCCTTCTGAGCGTGTCAGCTTGATTAGTTACCAGCCTGGCCTCAAGCAGAGTAACAGCTGAAAGTGTCGCCTTGATTAACTGTGGCTGTATTTAGAAGTTAAGCTTAGTATTATTTGGAATTTGAATCAGCTGTAGGAATAGCGTGAAACGTTAAGGTGAAAGTTGTTTTATCACCTTTTGGGAGAAAATTAAAAGGCTTTAGAGAATATTGACGTTTTTATAGGTGACTTATCAGGCGTGGCATTTTGGTCTGCTATGAATGTAGCTTTGAAAGTGTTGTTGTTTTTTCCTGTAAGAGCAACTCCGGGTACAGCAGTTATAAATATATTCTGATTCGGTTATTTTCAGTGAAATGTATTTTTGAGCATGTCTTTCTTGTACATGCTTCTAGCCGCGTAGCTTCGTTAAGAACGCCAATTTAAGCAGTATATCTTTGGCTTTAGGGTTCCTTCCATGTCTTTGATCTCTCAGCTACTGTCACTTTGAGAAGGCCCCTTGGCAACACAAACACATATTTTAACTTATAATTTCTCCATATTCGCTCTTTAAATATTGTATTAATTTTGTTTTTTTTTCTCTCACATTTTCTGAAGTCCAATGACAGCAAATTTATTCATCGTGTGCAGGAAGGGTCTTCTCGACAGCCGTCGCTAGTTTACTTCGCTGGATCATGCAGATCTATGTTTGCATTCACGCTTATAGTCCCAAAGACGATCACCGCCACGGGAGACATTGTTCAATACATATGAAGACACCTCGATTAATTTTTATTGCAAGCATTCCCCCCCTTTATCTCCTCGAAAGCCGGTTGCATTACAAGATAAAGAATACAGCGAGGACGAATATGAAATTGCTTTACTACATAAGAATACGTGCGTTATCAGAGGTGACAGTGTACGTCTTATGACGTATCGGGCGTCTACGATCCGTGACAAGGTGTTTGCCACTGGTAGCAGTAAACTCAGAAGCAAACGAAACCGGTGGAAATGCAAGAGGAAAGCAAATCGCGCTGAAGAACACCAGGTTGCCATTCCCTATTGATTGAGAGCATATATGCATAATAGATTATTTACGAAACGGCGGCTAGATTTCTCACTGAATCGCGTTACAGAAATAAAATTAATTAAACAGGCTTCCGCTTTAATTTGGCTTCCCGTTGTTGTTGTTGTTGTTTCTCTTTCCGGATATTATTATAGTTAACAAATAACGTCGATCAGATGACAACGTTATGCCGGTTTTAATCAGTTATCGCGGATTTTCTGTATGCAGTTCTGAAAGATATTTCTGCATTTTTATTAGTAAAATCGGTATGGAAATTTAAAGCTTGATAAACAGATTCATCATGTTTCTTTGATTTTCTCTGTGTTGATACTTCAGGGAATAGTTTGTTTTTGTTTTTTTTTTTCTTTTGTCGAGTCTTAAATATAAAAGAATTACAATAATCAAAATACTTAAAGTGAAATTAGTGTTCGTTGGTGCTTAGAACACACGTAATAATGATTGGACATTTGTTAATTCAAACCGGTAAGGACGTCATACGTTATATAATTATTCCACTGGTGACTGTATTTTTCTTAAACAAAGAATAAAATTTGAAATACAATGTGAAAACAATAAACGCATTGTTTTTTAATGGATTATCACTCGAATTATTGAAATATTTTACTTGACAAATTTGCAATAAAGAATTTTAAAAAGGAAGGTGGTTTATAATAAGTTTGATTCGAGTTGTCGAGATCAACCGATTTCGGGCAGAAATAACCGAGCAGTGATAAAGTACAATAAATTGCACTTAATAAATAATTATAACGGTAATATTAAAATATAGTTTGTTTTGTTTTTGTTTTTTTTCCAAGTATTTCACATTAGAAATCAAAAATTAAGAAAAAAGTCAAAAATAGATTAGATGGCACCACGACGTGTTTTTGCTGGCAGAGATTGTGTAAACCGGTTTAATGTTAAAACAAAGCCTTTTTACTTTTGAAACTTTGTGTCAAAATTTATATATATAATTATAGAAACTAAATTAACTTTCTAAATGAAAATGAATTTTTGCATTAAATCATGTGGGTATTAGATGATTGAAGTCTAGTTCTTTTCTCTATAACTTAACCTATACTCACCTTCTGAAGTTCCACCAAACTTGATGCCTACATCAAGATTTGAACAAAGGCACTATTTTTTTTTCCCGATAATGTAATCTTTAAAAGAAAGCACTTGGTTAAGTGGATATTTCCCATATACTGCAAGGATTGCGTCGAATTCGTCTGATATTGTGGTAAGATTATTACCATTGTTTTCTATGCGAATGATAAAATCAGTGTAAGATCGAACGGGCTCGGCCGACTTCGGCTTATCAGTTTCACTCAGCTGTCTAGAATCGACACAGTGATTTACTGTGCATTCACTTGAAGTAAGTATAACACAGACAGTCCCACTGAATAACGTTAGTACAGAAATCACTTAAATTAGCTCAGTAATTTTTTTTAAAAATATATTTATTATGGTTTTATTTCACGAAAGTAATGTAAACCAAAACTTAAAGGTAAACAGATTTTTAAAAATGCAACAATTCAGCTTGACTATTTTACGTTACTCATAAGCATCACAATCAACGAAATTATATTAATGAGAATTTAATATTTATAACTCTATAATCCTCTTGAAGCACCAGAGAGGCTACGCTGAACCAGGGAGCTAAAAGGGTTGAAAGGGGCGGTTGAGAGAAGAGTAAGAATGTTCAGCGAGCTTCAAGCGCTACCACTGCATCCGTGCCATCAACTGTCTCCGGGCCTACGCTATTTCTGGTATGGGATGACACTTGAAAATTGGACAGTTTGGCCACACGGGGCACTGCAGTATAACACAGAGCGGAAGTACTGCCTTGTGTTTACACACTAGTTTATTGAGACAACGGCTGCCTAATACATTTCTAGTTAAAGTAGTATGAATATGGAATTTTCAACATCACTTTGTGGCAAACTGCATCGAAATAAAGTCTATCGTCATTTCTTCAGAAAAGACGTGCCCTTTATCCAGCTGGTAATCTGGCTATCTTGTCAGTAAATTTTAAAAGTATGCTAACAATCATGAAGACAGTGTGTTCGAATCAGGTGAACACGTGTTCTCTCTCTTTGTAGTGTACATATAATGTGGCGCAAAAGTTGGGTACTATAGAATAAGTTACAGTAGATGTTAGAATCGTTGGTCAGTGACTTGTAAACACTTAAAAATTCTATGTACAAATGATGTTTGAAGATTCCTCTGCATCCTGGTGTTAATCTTAGCATATTCAGATCTGTTTTTCTCTTTCAGTTGCTTTTGTTTCTTGGAAAGATGCCGTGGATAAAAATGTCATCAAAGAACTAAGGACCAATTAAAACATCTCTCCCACATCGCCGCCAAAACCAAGAAATTCCTTATGGTGCGCGACTTTTGCGCCGACCTATACAGAGAGAGAGGAGAGAGAGGAGAGAGATAACGTCAGTACAGAGAGAGAGAGAGAGATGGCGTCAGTACAGGAGAGAGAGAGAGAGAGAGAGAGAGAGAGAGAGAGAGAGAGAGAGAGAGATGACGTCAGTACAGAGAAATGTCAAGTTTAAATTATTCCATGCACGAAGAATACAAATACATGAAATTAATCGCAATTTATGAATAATTTAGATTCAGTTATTTTTTAAAAAAAAAAAAACGGAAATTAGAGCTATTAAAATATTTTCTTCTTCCTTTAGAAATTAAGTGTTTATCTTTTTAACTTAAAT
This sequence comes from Nautilus pompilius, assembly GCA_018389105.1. Taxonomy (NCBI): domain Eukaryota; kingdom Metazoa; phylum Mollusca; class Cephalopoda; order Nautilida; family Nautilidae; genus Nautilus; species Nautilus pompilius. The sequence continues at coordinate 693,072 of JACATO010000105.1, forward strand.
GCACTAATTTACTCTCTTTCAGGAGATAATTATCCAATATCGATTATTTAATACGCGTGTTTAAAATCTATTGGAAAAGGAAAAGTTTTAAAAAAACGTAATCGATTTTCCTATTTTTTCATAACTTGTATTACTTTCACCTTCTTATCTTTTAATAATTTTAAAAAAAGTTTTTCTGGTTGTATCTAAAAGCAGAACAACAGATAACAGTTTGAAATGCCACCGAAAAAGCGAAAATAATTAAGGAAAGTGACTTAAATATTTTCTTCTCTGAATATTTGTAGCTCTTCAGTTGGTGTCTTCCACACGTCACGAACTTATCGGAGGCGCTGAATTAATAGCCGGCGCTGAACTCAACGTGTATATTAAACCTCGCAACCAGTGCCAGTTATAGCCGTTCGACTCGCTTACAAGTAGACGGGGAAAAAGTAGTGAGAAAATAGTTTTGTGAATGATTTCTGAATAACACCTTACTTCTAGTGGCTCCATAGCCATTTTTTTTCTTTCCCAATTTCCATCTGTGTGAGTTTATTTTTTTAATCCTTATGCTTCACGTTCATGTAATTCGCACATTCACAAATAATTTAAAAGCTTTTGGCATCTTTTAGATGAAACTATTACCACAGGGGACCAATAAAAACATCTCGGTAAAGTACAAAACGTTTTGTCATGCTCTCCTCCGCAGCACACGGAGACATCCACGCTAAAGGAAGGAGGAAACACGCTCAGTTCATCACATTTCCTCTTATTGCAGACTTTTGTCATTAGTATAGTGACGATAAACCGTGTTTGTTTAGTAATTTATTAACTTTAACTGGGTGGGCCAGAGTTCAAATCCCAGTCACGTTTCCTTCCATTCCCCTCTTCTCGCCCTTCCCCACCAGCCGGTCAGATGGGTTTACTTTGGCCGCTCCGATTTTCTCTCACAGTCGGGGGAAAAACGAAGGGTTCCAGAGGGGTTTTCCGGTGGATGTGCTGAAAACTCCGCGAGTGGCATCTTGACCGACTCACACTTTTGACCAATGCCCAAAAGCCTTCAACTGTCTTGGCCACCGAGGATGCTACCGCACATCGGGGGCCCCTTCCGGTTCACGCCAAGAAGTCCGGAAGTGTGCACATACTCTGTTACTGTACTATCTTTTGTTTACAAACAAAATATCAAATGTCGAAAGAACCTGGAGCAGCATAATAATTACTTTAACAGAGTAGTGTTAATTAAGCAGAGCCTTTGAACTAAACCGTAATCTTATACGGACATACACTTGCACAACATCAAAACAATATACCTCAATAAATGGCACTTATATTTCGTGAAATACAATAAATTTACCTACGGCCCTACATTTCCGAAAGTATTTCGAGGCAGGGACATGGATTTGCGTTCGTTATATTCGTTTGAAGTCATAGTGGATCAAGTATTTCTACCCCTTTATGTGAATGTCCAGTATGTTATTGTACTGAGAACGTTTGGCTACAACCCTGCTGTAGGAATCCAGACGAGTTTCACCTGCACGGTTTCCGCTCCGCTAATACAGCAGGTACTAAAGAGAGTCGCTTGATTGCAACCTGGTTTTGTTTGAACGATAAAGAAGGAAAAAAAATGCGGTAACCGTGTAAGTAGTAGAATTAATATCTCATCAAAAGGGAAATTCTTAAACCCTAACTATAAATGTGATGGAAAACGAGCCAGCGACAGATGTGCGCTGAATGGTAATGAAAGAGAATAAATTAATGCAAATTACTTAAGTATATTAGAAGAGATGATGAAAAATACGTACATAAAGAACAAAGATTAGAGGCATATCCTGTATTTGTGACAAATCCTTTAGGCATTGTGTTTTCGAATGTTAATAAAACCTTTTCATTCAACCTAGGAATAAATGGCAACGATTTCTCCAAAAAAAAAAAAAAATGCTCTAAGGAATAAACAATGGAAACACGGTTTCAGATTATTCCATCTGGGTAATGAATTTTTCTAAATTTGCTTTTTATTGATATTTTGTCACAATACATATGGTCTCTTCTTATATTGCGATGGAAACAACACATTTTTTGTTTAAATGATCGAAAAGTATGTGCTTGATTATTTTTTTTCAAATCGAAGATTCTCTGAACCTATAACACCTTTATGTGAGATTTTATTTCTTGTAACAAGTGTAAACATCTTAAACAATTCGAATAACTTTTTTTCCAATTTAAAATTAAAAAAAAAGAATATTTAATAAATTGTTTATTTCCAAACATTTCATTTTTCGAAGGTTTCCTTTGTTGAAATATCCTTAGGCTCCAATCAAAATATATATTACAATTGGTTTAAGTTTTATTAGACGGACAATATATTTTTGCTAGTAAATAAGTACTCACAAGATGTTTACATTATTTTGTCTTCTTTTCAAAAATAATTTACTTTATCGTGATGCTATGATTAATTACCTTAGCTAAAAACCTCAATTCCTATAAACAATTGATAAAGTAAAAATGCATTATTTCTTATGGTTTATCTGAATGAAGTTTTATAGCCGTCTAAAGAAACTACGAATCTCTAATTGTTTTAAATCCTTTAATGTAATTATGTAACTTAAAGAATCCTACCAACACAGCAAGATACTAAGTGCTCCGATTAGTTTACCCGTTGAAAGAGGAAGTAATTGTGGTTCCAACTAACTTTACAGGAAAGTCGAATGCACATGGATCCCATAGTAAACAGTTCTTCCATCGCTATTAACCACCACCGTCAGTCGCTTATTTTCGTTCCATTTCGATTTACATCTTTTAATCATCATTTCCGGTCCCAAAGAATGGAAACAGAATAATTTGTAAAAAATATATATATATATAAATTATAATTAGTTTCAGAAAGACAGAAGTAGATTAAACAAAAAGTAACTTTGAAGAGTACCGCTTATATATATAAATTATAATTAGTTCCAGAAAGACAGAAGTAGATTAAACAAAAAGTAACTTTGAAGAGTACCGCTTAATAAATTTCCACAACCTGTTTTGCATTCCTGTCTAGGTTCTCATCTTCAAGCTGCAATCGGTGAGTAGATTGTATATGAAAACCTATATCTATACAACAGCCATCGAACAGCGTTAAAACTGTACTCAGTAACCATTTCATCCAGCCACGTGTTAGTACATAGTACGCGGTCCAGTCCTACACCCGTTTCTAGTTAATTTTTTTTTATACAAAATAACGAAGTACTAGGCGAAAAGTCTTATAAACTTTATTCTAAATTACTTACCTAATGAACCAAAACACCGTGTTTTCCAGATATTTGCTTACCTGTGTTATCTTTGAGGTCTCTTGTATATCACGTGACGTGGGCACAGATATCTGACGGAATTAAAATCTAACCAGTTCTCTGTTTGCTTACTAGAATCAGGCTGCTTAACTTTAAAACGTTTTTAATGAAATTTTAAAAACATCTGATCAATTTATTCGCTAAAGTACACTATTAAAGTCATGTCATTACTTAATTAAGCAAATTTATCTATGTTAGTTATTAAGACCATAATAAGACAGCGAAATTCTTCACAATTAATCAATGGAATCTTTTGGTGTAAAAAAAGGTTAAATTTCGTTACCGAGCTAATTACTTTTTTTAAAAAATCACTGGCGCTACGTTGGTATTCACCTAATATATTTTGCAAATGAATATAATAAATTAGATGCTTTGGCTATCGGATATAATTAAGTTTATAAACTAAGGTTAACTAAAGGTAAAATACTAGGCAATAGACGGACGGGCACTAGATATGGCTCAGGCTATTACTTGCATAAGAAAACACAAGTGCTTTGTTACAGATATAAGAAATTTACTTACAATTTAAAGAACCCATTCAATGAAAAATACTATGTAAAATAAAGGTTATAACTTTAATGAATAAACATTGAAAAGAAAGGCATAACGTATCAGGATTTCAGAAACCAACATATTGCCAGTTAATGACAAATGCCAGACTTAAGACTGTACTTTTGGTGGAATCTCCCTTCAATAATAGGTGTGTCTTGTATAAGTCGCACAGCCGTCTATTAAACCACTTCTTTTTTCTTTTTTTTTTTGTTCACATTTAAGGATGTTCAAATAAACCCGATCGGATACAACCGCTGCGACGTTATTTCTGGACGTTCCGGCGCCTATCGTAATAACAAAAGCGCCTCGATCGGAAGAACAGAGTGTATTACGACTGCCACCCGACCAGGTCGCTTGACTGACTAACTACTGGACTACAGCGCCATCCAGTGGCGTCGCCGAGAACTTGGAAAATGTGTCTGGTAACGTAAGGGACTCGCCTCTACTCGTTCACGCATCTGGTGCCTGGACGTCGGCTTAGCGCTATTAAACCTTCAATCCGTCCGTTTGAAGTTGTGTTTTCTTTCCCCCTTTTCCAACGATTTCTCTCTCATTTTTTTTCTCTTTCCCGAAACCTTTCAACTTCATCACGAGGTAAGTCTTTGGTTATTATCATTAAAACCAAACCAACATTAAATATAGAATCCCCCCCTGTCAGTTTAACGTTAATAATTTAGAAAATAGCGTTATTTCCTTGTGACTTTTTTTATTTTTAAAAAAAATAATGAATAGTCATCTAATTTACCACGCTCTTTAAATTAACTCTCTTTTTTTGGCTTTACCGTGGTACATACGATAACACGCAGAGTCGTGTCATTACTGCGTGATTAGAGTAAATTATGATTTATCAAATAAATACACTAATTCTGACGATTGGTGAAACATTAGATGGGAGAAATAAATCGTACAGGTTGCCAGTCATTCCTGTAATGAAGTAGTAATGCGATTTATCAAATTTAATTATTATGTCAAAAAACAAAAACTGTGTATATAATTGTGTATTGGATTTCTAATCTCTGTAGCAATTGATACTGCGTGTTTACCAGATATAACTTGTCAAAAATTCTTTATTAAAACCTGTTTTCCTACATATTTGAAACAGCACCATTAAAGATACGTGTTGTTCGCAAAATTGCAAGTATTGCAAGATTTACCAAAAGGATGAGCGGTGAACATTTGAAAAAAATTTACTCGATCGTTATTTAAATCAGATACAACAGGCAGGAAATTTAGAAGAGTGGAGAACGGTTATTGCATTATGGTCCTGGTAAATTAAAAGCCAGTTATTCAAAAAAAAAAAACAATCTTTGCTTCTTGATAGATGCTAGGCAACACAAAATTTAGGGGGTTGTTAGAATTAGAGTATATATGAACAAAATTAAAACGACTTTTAGGTCTCAGATTTCAAGCGAGCAAAAATCGCCAAGCGTTTTTGAAAACAAGTAATATATAAGTTAAATGGACTTGAGTGGTCCATCTAAAGAGATAGGAGTTGTTTCCCTTCGTTTGTAAATGGACGGTGGATGGTTCGCTCCACCCTTCCAGTGTCAAGATTGTAGAAGATTAATGGAAACGCGTGCACTATGTCCGTAAAAGTCAGAAGGGTCAAATAATTTTGAACCAGTCGTGTGTTCCTTTTATTTTTTTTTTTTTTTTTTTTGTACGACTATCAGTTTATTTAAACTAGAAAGTGCTAACTGTGTGGAAAATAAGTGTACTAGGTCGGTTCCACGTTCGGCCATCCGTCGTAGCTGTTTTCCGTTGGAAATCGTCTACAGAAAAGCTTCCGGGAAAATACTCTCACTTCCGGTATGAGAAAAAAAAGAATATCTTGAGGCTTTTTACAGCTAGAGAAGTTTTTTTACTCCCCCCACTATGCAAATTTAAACAAATCGTGTTATATTGTATTCTTAAATTATTATTAATAGTAGTACTAATAAAGTACAGTATCGTTGTTAATCACAACTTTTATTTATGTATAGTATGAACATGAACTCTCTTGAATTCCATATTAAGGCATCTATATCTTTCTCTTTGTGCGTGAGTGTACTCTCTCTTTCTCTGTACTGACGCCATCCCTCTCTATTATGACGCCATCTCTCTCTGTACTGACGTCATCCTTCATTATGACGTCATCTCTCTCTCTCTCTCTCTCTCTCTCTCTCTCTCTCTCTCTCTCTCTCTCTGCATCACGCAGAGTTTCAGATATTTCCTAGTTTTAATGTTTATAAATAAGGATATTCGCCACACCTAAAATATGTAAGGAACCCATTATTCTTAGAAAATTTTCCAAAGATAACATCAATTAATAATACAGAAATGCAGCAGCAGAGCACAGAATCAGTAATAATTTAAAAATCAGAATGGCGGATAACGCTATGTAAAAACAATTCTTACTGTTTAACTAATATGATTTCTATAGAAATTTATTGTTTTTAATTAACGTAATAAACAAATGTGTTATGTTTATTATTATTTTTTTTTTCCACATTAAGAAACTATTCCCCGCGAAGAAAACTCAGCAAAGACTGAATGGCTTTGAAAGACGCACTGAATATTAATTGTCTCTTGGTACGAGTCAAACCAGAAAGAAATAAAATTTTGATGAGACTTTTCTGAAATCAGCTCTTTGTTGTTGTTTTCATTACTTGCAATTTAAGCTGAGTAAACCTCCGTTAGTAAGCGTGTTCTCATCACATAATTCAAATCTGGGCCCTGTTGGGAAGATAAATTTACGATGGCTCAAAAACATTAATTGATCCAGAAGTCCCCCACTTTTTTTGTTTTAGTCGCCAGCCCCTGCTTGGCCTATGAGCCCCAGTCGTACGTCGTCGGGCAGTTTTCGGCGATGGCCCTCCAAGTGAATAGTTTCTCTGTTCTTCAGCAATAAAAATGGCCGCGACACGGAGTTTATCTCGACCGTATCAGTGCCGACGGCTGGAAGCTAAAACGTGAGTAGCTGTACTTGTGGCAAAGGCAAACAATCCGCGTCCGTCGGTGGTGTCACTCAGTGGGCGAGTCCGCGCAGACTGAGAGACGCCGATAAACGCCACGTATTCCACTCTAATTCAAAGTATTTGTAGTAATTAAATCTCTTTTCGTCGCCACCAAAATATTTTTAGTACCGCGGGCAGTGGTTATAAAAGCAAAATGGTATATGTCAATGTATAATTACTGGCGCTGGTCGCTGATCGATTGCGGCTCAGTTCCGCAATGACTAAGTCTTTGCTTTCATTAAGAAACTACTACTTTAGATAAAATCGATTGTGGTTGTCTTATCCTATCGCCGACTGGTGATTCCATCCTCTTTTGGAAAACGAAATTTCTTCGACTGCTTTAGACGTAGAGACGAAGGCAGGTGCAGTTAATCTATTTAGTCGGCTCTCTTGTTTTATAATCTACTGAGCTTGATCGAAGTAGCGCTGATCGATAACTGAAGGAATAGCTTCGACTCTGAGTATTCCCGTCTTCTCCTACGGTGCTGCCACTCCGGTTTAACCACCGGTTGTTGTGCAAGAAGATGCTGCAGCTTAATGAGCTAATTAAGCAGTTTGATTAACCCTAATATCCGAATGCAGTTTTTTTTTTTTAAAAAAAGAGAAATGCGCACTATACACTGAAGAGTCATAAAATGAAGTGCTTGCTCAACCCGCATCATTCAAAGCTTTTGGCGGTTTTCTCTATAGAGTAGAGAAGACGACGCGTGCTCGCATGTTTCAGCATCTCTGAAGGACTTAGGCGTGTGTTTGCTCCATCAGAACTTGCTAGCCACCAGCTCTGTCTGTGCTCGCCGCTGATAATGCCCCCCCAAACTTCAAACTTAGTTGTTCATAGCTACGATGGTCAATCTTATTGTCCAAAGAAATAATTAGATAGACGCAAGTTCTCTACCTCAAGTTTTTCCACCACCTTTTTGTAATTTTTGCTGAATAGTTGTAGTCAACTCTCACATGGCTTAAAACTGTTATAGTAAACTTAATAATCTGCGTAGTCGTTAGTTTAGAAACATGATTCCTCTGAAGAAAATCTCCTGAACCTTTGTAAAAGCTGTCGTTTTAAGCAATCAATGTGGTTTGTTATTCGCCAGCTTTAATGAACACGTGATCAATCCCTCTAAAGTGATATATATATATATATAAAGATCAGATAGGGTGAATTACAAAAAGCATAGAAAACCAAGCGAGGGACTCTCCAGCGGGAATCGAGTCCAAGGTTCCAACCTTAGCAATCCAGTAAGCTAACCATTTGGCCGGTGCGCCGTACTCATGGTAATTTTGATTAAATATGAAAGATCGTAAACGCCGCGTAAAGATGGTATATATACCAGTTTATTTCCAATAAGGACTCGGTCAATTTTACTCTAGCGTAGAGCAGCCATACGTTTTCTTTTCTGGTTTTTCATGACAACGAGATTTGTTACTCGATCTTTAAAAAAATAGATGTTAAACGTGACCGATTATTTGTAGAGCAGTCTTTCGCTTCAGTCATGCAGCTACACTTTAACACAGGAAAAACGTGTTTTTTCTCTCAAATTATCCTTTTAAACTGATGTTTTCAAAAAAAAAGGCCACTTAAAGTTAAGAAAAACTGCTTAAACCGTTTTAAAACCAGAATGTTTGGCAGTACGTTACAGACTGAATCAATTAAAAATTAAGGTAGCGTTTTACATGGTACCAAAACTATGAATTACAAGAAGTAAACACACACCACATATATATAGAAAAATCAATGAAAAATAAAATATTATACAACAGTTTTAAAAAGAAACTAATTTAGGTTTTAACTCTTGGCAAGGAGCAGCTGCCATACGAACTATATTTAAATTTGGTACGAAAGTATAAGAATACATTTAAAAAACAACAACAAAAAAAAACAGATAATGCATTCTGATGGTTGTTATACTGCTTGACGACTGACAGACAGACTTAACTGGGAAGGACTTTACTCTGGTTACCTTTTTTATTTTTAACCCTGTTTCTTAACTAAACTTTAACGAATAATGCTATATTCTCTTTTGAGATCCCCCCCCGCAGTTATCCGTCTCACGGGACTGGCGGCAGTAACAATAAGCTTGAAGCAAAACAGGATATTACTTCCCTTCTTTATGCAGCCGCCTCGTTGCGGACAAAAACACGCGTCAGCTCTGGACGGTTCTCCGCCCCGATATTTTATAAACTAACAGCCCCGAATACGACTTTTAGCTACCAGCTCATGTCACAGTAAAACGCGCCGAAAAATCCGCTGGAAAATCTACACGGCACGTGTGTTAACAGAGGAAACCATTTAAAACCGTTACCACATTTCCAAGAAAATCGGAACCAAGTCAAGTACCGTAAAAATGTTCACATCGTAACACGCACAACATGAACACTGTTTAGGTTAAAAATGCTAGAGATTACAATAATGTCAGCACGGTAATTGAATCAATTAAAATCTACCACTAATCCCGGCAGGCTAAGGCTTTCGGTCTTCAAATGTTGACTGGACTTAATTATTGCAGTAATTTATATTTCACTGGCACAAAATAGAACCTTTACATTTGTATTGCCCTACCATCATCTTGCAGTTGTTAATGTCAAAAAAATACAACAGCGTAGATTGTAACATCCACGAACAGATGTGTCTTACTGCGATTTAGTGTAACAATTAAAATTGCAACAAAAAAAATGAAAGATTATGAATGAAATACTTGAAATTTAAATAAGGTATTTTAATTTTCAATTCAAGATTAAGTTCCAAATGTTTCATGAATAGTTTGTTAACGGTAATTGCAAGAATGTTAATGAAAAAGTAGTTAGATTTTAAAATACGTGCAAAAATATGCACGAACTTGCGATAGAATCAGAGACGGGCCTCGATAGTACACGGTTACCGGAACCCCATAATGCACAGCTGGTTTGTATTTACTGAATAACGTGACAGGTTTAGTTGCCATAATTTGTCTACTATTTAATCTGAGATATTTTTATGTTGCATAATTTAGAGATCAGTTATTTTTCCAGATCATGGCGCAAAATCCATATTCACAGATATTGACAATAGTATTCAGGGTGCATTATATCTGACTGCACTAGCTTCCTCTCTTTTTATCTCTGCATATCTCATATAATTAATGCATAATAACCAAAACAATTCAGATAACCGACATCTTTAGTCATAAATTAAGGAAGTGTAACAGCTGGTGAATAAAGTCCACACTTCTGTCTAACTTCTTGTGAATGCAGGAATTATCGCTAATAGTAAAACAGGCGGCCAGTCCAAAAATAACTTGAATGATTTTAACTTTATCGGTAGTAAATCGGGTGCGACCATTACGTGAAGCAATCAATACATCCTCGACAAAGAAATAAGTTGCATGTTTCGTAACAGTTGTCTAAAAGCTGCTCAGGATGGGTTATTTTATTCTTGGAACATTAGTTTAGCCGGATCGTCACACTAGCTAACGTCTTTGCAGAAATTGTAAGTTTTCCTCTTCAGGTAACCTCAAACATTATGTAGGGTTTCGGATTTCAAAATTCGATAACTAGTAACAATTTTCCGTTGAAGAAAATAGTGTACAACTCAAACTGATGGGGCATCAGATGTTGTCTTCCTAAGATACAGATCTAAGGATGGGAGCTTTACTAGGAGCAGCTTGTCTAAGTACCACTGTTTGGCGGGGTTTCTCGGTACATCATAGAAACCGCTATTCCTCGAGAGCACCTCACACATACCAACGACATCACTGTATCCTCGTCAGTCGCCCTAACCTCAGCAACTTTAACATTGTCGCATCACTGACTAGCATATCTGAACTTGCGTTCTCTACCAGCATTAACTAAGTTTAAACTAGGGATTTTATTCTTTTTTCCGTCAAGAGGGTACGTGACCACCTGAAGATCTTTCCAACCTTCACATCTCTGGCACCAATGTTACGACCAGACTCCTGCCTTTCTCGATCTGCGAAAACAGCGAAATACTGATCTTGTCGTTATAAGATCTTTTAGATTAAAGCTTATCTACAAGATAATGCACCTGTTGACAACTTCCCCATTGGTTACGTATGACAGCAATTACACTAACTGCAATGTCACTCTCAAAGATGATGAGCTCGCCGGCCCCACGGTGAAGTTAACTTTAATCAAGGGAGGGAAAATTAAATGTTACTCGTCTAACAACAAAGAGATGCAGTAAGCTGTCTGCGCCATGTAATCAGTATTACACAAACCAAATTCTCATGTTTGGGTCAAACCCATTTAATTAAAATGTATTCCAGAAAGACATTTTAAATAGTGTTAGGTTTCGCTATGCCACGCGACTGATTTGGCCAAAAAATAGGTCTTTCTGGTTTTGGTATGCAATATTATGAAAACAGAAAAAAAACTGGGAATAAAATACAGATCGCATCGCATGTAAAGAAATGAGATGTTCTGTAGTGCAGTCATGTTTTGATAGAGCACATTGTGATTGACTGTCACTCAAACAATTAGAAAGTGCCGCATGCTGCAGAAAGACTATAAAGGTATAGACAGAGATATTGAAGTGTGATGAATACTGTGGCTCCTAGCATTAAAATTCCCCATGACAATGATATAAAAATTAAAGTCTTAGGTGGTGAATGCTACTCCATGCGGCAGGTTGTAGCCGGACTCCCTGCTTCAGAAGGAGCTGGGTACACGAATTTGAAGAGGATAAGCGAACCTGATACTGCGGCTCATAAACGCGATCGGAGAACTCCTAAACTCTCGAAAAAGTGAAGCTAACTACCTCGGGGGTGCGATTCCCATGCGTTAGACAACGATTCAATAAAGATCTCGTGAATGAGTTGTCCGAAAGTCAGGGCGTTAAGATTTCATGCGAGAAGAGTATGGTGCACGTTAGTGGACAATTGTCTCATCTGATGTGAAACTGCCCAAAACGTTCGCTGAGAACAGGCAACCAGATGGCGGGGCTGAAATGGGCAGCAGAAGCGAGGCCGTAGGACAACAAAACCCGGAAGGAGGGGCACTTTACAGATGAGTTCAAGTTTGAAATGTCTGCCAATAATCAACCAAAGCTTGTTCAAAAGCGGACCGTGGGGCGGTATAAAGATTAGCGTACAGTAGCCACACTGAAACATGGGCGTGGAATACAATCGTGAGATTGCACACCAGCCAAGGGCGTGGATGATTTTAATAGAGTTAAAAATATACTGACTGCCGACAAGTAAAAGCGGCTTCTCAACGATCATTTCATTTCCTCAGGAGGACGACTCATTGGGCAGGGATTCATCTTCCAGCAGGGCAATGACTCCAAGCATAGAGCAAGTGCGGTGGAACAACTACCCGGAATGTAAAAAAGGTTGACGGGGCAGTCGCCCTGGCCTGCGCAAAGTCCTGTTATGAACAACCCTGAGCCTATACGGGGTTGTTTGGCTACTGAGGAATCAAACGAAAACAAGACACCTTGGATGAATTGTGGAGAGTACTACAGGATAGTAGTATAGCCTTTCACACACACACACACACACACACACACCACACACTGATAAACCGTATGAGAGCATGAGAAGAGGGTGTCATGCTCTCTATAAAGATAAGGGATCACACACGAAATACTAAAGCACTTTACAATGCATTTATTCAACTTCTATATATTTTTGTGCAATAATGAATTGTGGGTATATATATGCAGTTAGTTAATATTTCTGCATATCCCTATTCATAATTATTTCTATATATATTCATCATATCCATCCCCCTTTCTTTTGCCAATTCTATTAATTAACAACTTTTATAAGTTATTCATTCGTTGTATTTTTTCAATTAAAATCCAGCCACATTTTCTGTATCTTGCTTCTAACTCTGCAGCTGGGAATTTCAATCTCAGGAGTTACTAAACTCATAAGCGAGAGATAATGTCGCAGACTGAACTAAGAATAGGTTATATTTTATCAGACCGTAACTAACACTCCCACTTCTTTGTGTGATACATCATCTGCCTGCTGTCGTTCCGCCATCTTCCACGAATACTATTTTTTTAAAAGACAGAAATTCTTTTAAAACAACAACAACAACAACCTGGGACCGTCTCCAGCGTATACATACACCTTTTCTGAAAGAGTGATCCCTATACTCCATTCGCCTTATGTTTCAACATTTAAATATTCTGGCACTGAGTAAAGCTAGTCAAAATTTTTGTCTGCCTGTAGCCTGATCGATCAGAAACATTAGACATGTCTTCGATAATGAATCGATAATAGGAACCGAGTGTAAGAATTAACTTTTCGTTGGTGTTTTTATTTTTTTCTCTCTCTCACTTTTTATTATGAAGCTTTTAAAGTTTAGTAAACCTGCTAAAGTTGTCATTAAACACGTGTAGTTTTAATTATAAAGTAATTATGGTTAAAGCTGTCTTTATCACTGTTCATACTTAACCTTGGTGTCCGGTAGGTCTGTCGTCTTATCAGCTATTTAGAAGAACACGTCCGACTGGGATTCTTCTCAATTTTTCTCCGGTAAATATGGACTTTTTCCGCATCTGAAGATAAAGGGTTCTAGCGAGGATTTGGTTGCTTAAACCATCAGTGCCACGGGTAATCGGGGCAATGTGTCTCTATATCTCGGTTTGCACGAACTTATTGACTCATTAGAGATAAGTGAAGTCTATTTGCATTAATATTTAGTGGAGGCACTTTGCTGATAAAGCTAGATTTTACACGATACACCGTAAATATTAAAACTATTTTAATCCAATCAAATCATCTCTACACTACAGTTGAATAATCGATTTTGTTTTTTAAAGAAAAACAAGCAGGGAAAATGGGACTGATATTCACACCACTATTCCGGAGGTCTGATTGGTTTGTAACCTGAAATTACTTCATTGATACTAGTGGATGTTATTTAAGAAAAGGAAGCGAGAAGATTGAGGGAAATGATATCAAAGGTATATTATTCTTTTCAAACGTTATGCAAGACATCGCAGATACAAACTATCCAAGACAATCACGCCTGTTTTTAATATTTCTATTTTGTGTCAATATATTGTTGTTGTGGTAGTTATTTTCATGATTCCTGGTATGTTTCTTTCTTGTATGCCCGATGTCTGTGCAAATGCAGGGAACAAAAAGAGATGTCGCCTAAAGCTACCATGGATCAAATTCAAACCATTGAATCAATATCACGAATCATTTCAAAGCATTCGTTCTTCTAGATTAGCTAATATGAATAGAGGATGCAATTCTCCGCAGCCATAATATATATATTTTATACAGTAGTTAAAGAAAGAGTATATGTATTTAAATTGTATGCTAAATCAGAAAATTAAAAGAGTAGTAGTGTGAAATATTATTGGTTACGCTAGTAAATATATTGCTCGGGTGATAACCTGTCACACGTTCCCTGAGGTACAACAGAAATAGGGAATAAGAGAATAGAAAAACATAATTTCCAAATACAAGAGAACTTTATTCTAGACGGTTGACATCATAATTATCATATCAGAGAAGGAACAATGACAAAATTTTACAAGAATCCTTTTGGAAACGTATTATTTATGTTGGTGCTGTCTGTATCGTACAATTTTATTAGCTGATAATATCAAGATCTGTAACTTTTAAAAGAAATTTTAGAATAGCATTAATCTAGATTCTGTTTCCAATTGCTTTAAGGCGACATCGTATTGTTTTACAATAACTATTGATTGATTAATTTTATATGAAGTTGAAACTATGTTTTTGATGTACAAAAAAAGGTTAAAAAATTAGTTCATTTTAAACTCTCAAACAGTAATGCATTAATAAATAGATTGTTAGGAGTAATTAACCAGAGTATCAAGCATAAAAATAAAGAAGTTTTATCTTCATTGAATAAATTCTTAGATCGTCCACATGTCCAATATTCTGTGTAGCCTTGGAGTTTCTCTAATAAGAAATTTGTTTACTATACAGATTTCAGGAAAGATTTACTAGATACTTCCAAGTTTTAGAATTTGGACTACGCTGAATAAATACAAACATTAGATTTATCAAATTTGAATTTAAGACGTTCAGAGTAGATAAAACATAGGTTCCCAAAATCATTAGAGTTTTACAGAATGTAGACAAAGGCACATTATTTTTTGGCTCTTAGCGTGTATTAATCAATTTTATGGATCATAATTACAGCTGTCATAAATTTCGGCATGGTTAAATATCAGAAAATATTTTTAATAATCTTAATAAATTGAATAAATTATCGGCGAGTGTTGTTAATCAAGGAGTCGTATTCAAAACCATTGTGGTAGCTTTGTTTAAGTTCTGGTGAACACCTGTTTACTTGTAAATATTGAACTAAAATCAAGAAAATTAATAGTGCCCGAAACATCAATACTTTCCATCGACGGAAACTGTAGATTTTATCCAGCGTGAGTAACATTTTAAACGTAATGAAATTTCATGGAGGATATGTAAACCATCACTGGACAAAAATTCATCCCCAGCTAGTCTTTACTGACTGCTTTAAGTCCGAATTAGAATCCTCGTCGGGATGGGCTTGGTTGTCTTTTTTTCCGGGCACTTCGGTTTCCTTTCACATCTGAAAAGAAGAGTTTCTGGTAAGACATTTTCTCTGCCGAAGCCGGAAGTGCCAGACCCATTGAGGCGCAAGACTGGCAACACTTTCTAGCGGAAAACCGGAAGAGCACAATGCTTCTTCACCTGTATTAACTCCCTTGTAGACGTCGGTATACGACATACCAGCTAATTACCATGGAGATCGAAATAACCAACTTTTTTATGGTATTTCCGAAATTAAATACCAAAGGTTGTAGACATCATGAAAATGACACGCAAAAACTGTATTTGTTTAACTTGTCAATCGTTAAAGTTAGTTGGAGAACCGCAAAGGGAGGAATAGTTATTTTTATTAATTTAAGGAATTTTGCCACAATTATTCCTGATGTACGCAATAAGAGAAAGTACCTTAAAGCGAGCGACGATTATTTAAAAAAAATAACCCTTTTTATTTTACTTTAGAATTATTTTAACAAACCGAGAGTTTTAAAAAGAAATTTACGACATGATTTCAGCACGCAAATACTCCAATTACATTTGATTTGATCGCCCACATTCATTATCGTGCACTCTTGAGATGTACGGTGTCATGAACAAGAGCAAATATGTATGTAAAATAATCGCTTTCATACTTTTATTGATGCAAAACTTGTTTACGTGTAAAGAGAGCGGTAGTGTTTTGAGTTTCCATGGCAACCTTTTGTAGAAATCTTTCGACAGGAGGGGCTCAAGCTGAAAAATACTCTTTAAAAAAGAAAAACAGCTGTCCATCACAAATAAAATCAAAATACAAATGTTAATTTAAAAAAAAAAAACGTTAAATTCCAAGCCCACTTTTAAGCAGATACTCTTGCTATTTGTTTTTTCTTGGTGCCGGCGAAGCAATTAGCCATTTATGTTTCAAAGCAATTTAGAAATCATCCCTCAGTACAGAAGAACAACTGTTGAGAGAATTCAGACGGGAACTCAGTACACTACGCTAAAAAAACTAAGTAAAAGTAAATAACGGTTCTGTTTAATGGGATATAGCTCGAATTCGGTGCAGCATCCCATTCCTTCCCACCAAACTTTGTAATTTTATCACGAACGTTTAATCAGGTACTAAAAATCTCAGAATAGCAGCCTTTTCTGGCTCCCCCCATAAGATGGTCACGGCCTTTCCTTTAATAGAAACGCATTCTCGATACCGCGCAATTTTATTATGTTCTTTGGAGACATCCTGATACTTGGGACGCACATTTACAACTTCGCGACGAGCTAACATCTCTGCTTCTTTTTTATGTCTATTTTCTGTCGGCATAAAATTGATTAATTGCTGTTTGCTTTTATCAAGGACGTCGCCAGCAGTTAAGATCTTCATTTTTTTTCTCTTCTTTTTGTTGCTGTCAAATCTAGACGCAGTTAAATTTTAGAAACAATAAAAAAGACATCTGTTCAATCGTTTACAACGGAAGACAAATATTGATGCAATGTAATCTAATATTTTTACTGATGAATATTTACTAAAATGTCAGATACGTTGAAATTTGATTTTTCTGCAAATGTAAAATATATTATTTTGTTTTTAATTAAAATCATTATCTGTTATTCATAGTTAATTTTAATTAAATATCCTATAGATTAGAATTTAATTTATTAAATTACTTTCTTTTTGCAGCAAAAGCATTAGCTTACATGCCATTGTCTTATGTCTCAATCTAATGCCAAATGACCATTTTTATTGGTTGGTGTCTATTTTTATCCAATAAGCCGGAGAAATTAAAGAGGCGACAGTTTAATCGAAACCTTTATCGAATGCGAGACTGAAAAATTAATCGCTGACTTTCATGCTACTGAAAGTGGAATAAAATGTAAATTGTCTATACGATTTGCCAGCCAGTAAAGTTTAGAGAAATGAAAACCGTTTGGCCAATTTCGGACAACAATAGAATTGTTGAGTATATGTATTGTTTGGGATTAATTTCTTAAAAATTGAATTAAATATAATGAGAGATTCTTTTTTCGGGAAATATCTCTTGGATGGAGTCGAACGTTTTCAGCTTTTACATCAAACGAGAGAGAAAAATATTTTTAAGTAACTTTCGTATATCTTATCCTGATGGCGTTGATTAAAAGTATTGCATTAGCCAATATACTTTTGATTTACATGCAAGTTATACTTTGAATGATGCGATATGTGAGCTATAAAGCGTTTCTATTTCTGTTGTTCAGCTACGAATGATACTGAATTGTGCCCAAATTGTTTAAAATATTTAAAAACAAGTTAGTTTCTAAAAGATAACACACGCAGGCATATATTGAGACACTCACACATACAGACACACGTGCATCATTTCATATTTTTTTGTGTTTCCAAGGCTTGTTGTCGTGTTATGTCAGTACTTGAATTCTGAAGGCCAGACAATGTGGCTCAGTGGTGAGTGGGTTGGCTTCAGGACCTAAGGGAGGGTCCTGGGTTCAATTCCCGCTGCTGGCACATTGTTGTGACCCTTGAGCGAGGTACTTTACTGGCATTTCTCCAGTTGCTGCTGGGGAGTGGCCCTGTGTAGGCACTCGGACAGAGGAACCAAGGGAGGAGGGGATGCTCTATGACCATGACAGAGGCAAGTCTCCTATGACAAGGAAGAGTCAGAAGAATAGACTAGTGCTGAAGACGGATGCACTGGGTCAGAGTGCGCATAAGGACGGTGCAACGCATCCCACTCTTATGAAATGAGTGATCGAAGAAGAAAGAAAAGAAAGAATTCTGAAGTATTTATCGCACTCGACACTGCCAACCAAATGATGATTACTTCGTCGCTTTTCTTCACGTGCCATCATAAAATTAATACACATTTTTTAATGAGTATATTTGCAGCTAACCCTAAATGTTTGGTAGAATTTTTTTTCAAATAATAACTTAGAAATCACTGGATTGTGGTCGAAGACTATAAATATGTATGCAGAAAAAGAAATTTGTTGTTTTGAACAATAATAATCGCCCCCCAAATATAATCCTTTAAAAAGATGTCCGCGGATGACACAATTTTTCAAAATTCTCTCTTTCTACGTAGTCCCTGAGTTTGTCAGATATCGATCATCTTTGCACCATCCTATCTCTTCATTGATGAACGTAGTCCCTAAGTTTGTCAGATATCGATCATCTTTGCACCATCCTATCTCTTCATTGATGAACATAGTCCCTGAGTTTGTCAGATATCGATCATCTTTGCACCATCCTATCTCTTCATTGATGAACGTAGTCCCTGAGTTTGTCAGATATCGATCATCTTTGCACCATCCTATCTCTTCATTGATGATAATGCTTTAGATGGTCATAGAACATTGCATGAAGCTTGTCTCAAAAAAAAAAAAAACACAGCAACAAAGGTGAATATCCAGGAAGATACTCAACTAAGAACCTTAGTATGAAGTATCTTTTCCCTGATTGTGTTCCATAAAAATGAGAAACAATTTGGATGCGTAAACATTATTTGCTCATGTCTTCAAAAGAGGGGGTGAATAAAGATTTTGTTATTCAGATGATACTCGTAAGTGACCTCATCTCGTTGCAGGAAATGACGACGTCATGTGAATACTTAGAAATTTCACAACGAATACAGAACGCAAAAGCGGCTTCACAAATCTTCCCTGATCCGCTCAGTTTTTTAATCTTAATTCCGCAGAGCATCTGTTGTGTGTCTTAGAGTGAGGCATCAAAGTTTGTCAGTACCTGCTTACTTCACCAAACCAACAGCACATGATACTTACTGAATGGTTACGAATGCCTCAGGATGTTTTCTCATGATATCTA
Organism: Nautilus pompilius; assembly: GCA_018389105.1. Classification (NCBI taxonomy): domain Eukaryota; kingdom Metazoa; phylum Mollusca; class Cephalopoda; order Nautilida; family Nautilidae; genus Nautilus; species Nautilus pompilius. Next base: position 712,234 of record JACATO010000105.1, read on the forward strand.
TGCTACGACACGTTGAAGCTCCAATTCTAGCAAAAATTGGTCTTACCCGTCATTGAGGCAATTAAGATCGCAGCATAAAGGACCGTTTCTGTTCCCTTACTGTAAGGAAAATATTACTTTGATTTCTGATGACTAAATACGGGAGAATTATATACTTAGTAGCCTGCTTATTTACAGAGGCATGCACATAGTGAAATAAAACCGCAACGTGCATATTAATTAAAACCGTATAGCTGTCCACTTTGTCCATAACTACTGCTAACATACGGATTGTCTGTGGTTTCAACACGTACTATCTGCTGCCACCTAGCCGATTAACAAAACAATGACCATAATCTCCTAGACCGTCAAAATGTTACGATTGCTGAATAGCTGCACCCAGAATAGTTTTCGCTTACTCGTGCAACTAAAATTAATCTCTATATATATTTTTAAAAAACTGTACTGGTTTGTAACAGTCTCTTAGAAATTTTCTATCATAATATTAATGATTTTAGCCTCTTGTTACGTTTTTTTCCATAATCACCGAATTACACAACAAGTTTCAGCTTTAAAGTATCGGTTTTAATTTTTAAAAAGTGAGAATATAACTAATTGCACTTAATCCGTAAAGAGTTCTGTGAATCTGCTCAATCCATGACCGCATTAACGACAATCTTTAACTTCTGTGGATCAGCAACTAAACGTTGGGTTCATCAAGAAAGGGGTTTTTTTCACGAAACAGGTACCGCTTTGTAAGTATGAATAATCAGAAAATCGTCTTTACTTGTTCTTTTAGAATAGCCTTAAGAACTGAAAGCTCACCTTTTCGTCGCATTAAATGCCATAGTAAACATTACGTATTTGCTGTACAAATATGACTTTCTGGTTGCTCAACAACGTCTCTAGAAAACGTGAGATGACCTTTCTTCTTTACCGTATATCGGATGACACTTCGCTATTTGAATAAATATGAAATAGCGCAAATTTTTCCGGATTCATCTTTAGGTCTGATTGGTAAATTTTATCTGGATTTTTCTTGAAAATTTGTGTTTAACTTTAGTTTGGTGGATAAGAAAAAAAAAAAAAAACCAACACAGGCATATATTTAAGATCGTACAAAATCGGCGTATCTGCGTAGTCTTCGGACAAAATTAATAATTCTAAAAGATCGGCGCTTCTCATTCAATGCACTTACGTTATAATTGTGCTCATTTCACCAGTAAAATTAACCTGTCGCCATCTTTAAAATGTAGGAACTATAAGTAAACATTTAATTGATACGCTGATGTTCTATTTAATTAATCTACAAATAAATGTTGTTATTCTAAGATACAACAACTCAAATACGGATGCAGAAATATTCATATAGATGTATCAGAAACGGAAAAAAAACAGGTTCACTTTGATGCGTTTCTCCGTCATTTCATCAGACAACACGTGTGCCTGGATGCACCATATTTATTCACGTCTAACGGTCTTCGGCTTTACCGTAGTCATCTGGACTAATTATAGTATTTTCTGTATTAAAGTAAGGAAAATTAACCGCCGTCTTCACAGAGATTTGCTGACATTTACTTCCGAAAATAACTGGCCACAGGCGGCGCTAGATCGGTAATGATTGCCAGCAGCAGCAACTGCAGAACCTACACCTACGAAATTAGCATCCATGCTATTTGTTTGCAAAATTATCAGTAACACTTCGTTTGATGTCTCACAATAAAATATACGGGATGGGAAAGAAGTGGTAATTAACGCGATAAAGTTATCAATTAATATTTCCAAACAAATCAATACCGTGAAACTAATAACTATTAAACAACAGTAATACGTAAGGAGATTAATTGAAATACTGTGCCCCTATTTTAGTGGCATTTTGTTGTTCTGAATCGTCATCCGCAAATACACCCGCCGCCTTATAGCTCAACGTTCATGCCATTTTTCAGTCCGGTCCATCCCATTTTCAGTCTCTTCTCTGCAAACATTGTTTCGCCAAATTAGATGCGTGCCTCGAATATTTATAACGTTGCAGGAAAAAGTTGCCGCCGAGATCTGAATTACCTAACTAGTGCGGTTAACAATTTATGCTTTTATCAAAATGCTTCCATGATTCTTTTTTATACTACATTTGTATTTGCACAACAAAAACTCTTGGGGTGCATGGAGTTCGGGTATACATCAGGCTCCACTCATTTAGCATCTGTCCGCCGCCTGCGAGAGCATTTTTATGGGTAGGTAATCTGTTCCCTTCTGGACGGTCAGTTCAGAAGATATGAAGGTCTTTCCGATGACTGTCTCAGACGAGTTGATCTGCTCGAGTCCTTCTAGATGAGCTCAGATCGGCGGACCGCACCTCCGTCTGAGCCGATCCATTTCATTGTGCCAGCGTGAGAAATCCCATTATGCTCAAGAGGAAACGTTCTAAATGATCGGGGAAAATCCGCTTTTAAATAGTCTGAGCTAAATGAAATCCAATTATTTTTCCAGCAGGTACATGAACAGAAATTTAGATTTTAATCATTTGCAAAGATTTATTTTTACAAAAGATATCACAGGGGGGGAAGCCAAACGATTAATCTGTATTTAAAGTTGTTATTATGTTGTTTCAATTTTTTACTTCTTTTTTCCTCAGCATTTGGGACTTGTTTTTATTAGGATCTGGTTTTTACTAAGCAGGCCTAATATAATTCAGTAAATTTTCTAATCTATTTTAATATATAAATGTTTAACAATCTGCTTATCAAGATTAACGGCATACTGACGTCATGAACGCGACCCGAAATACAAACCAGTTTCTGTTAAAGGGACACATTATAACAGCCGTTTTTAGTAGGGCTACAAACCAGTTTTATTCTTCTTATTTAATATTTAGGGTTTGTTTTTTTTTTACATGTGACGGTCATTACTAAGAGGAAACACAAAAACACACCAGTTTTCTTTTGTGAAGCATCTAGCCCGGAGCGAAAGTAACCACAGAAGACCAGATGACAGGCCGGAAGTGTTCGAGCCGCGACCACGGAGAGCTTACCAATAGCAGGCGAAGGTTTGTTGGAAAAAAAAAGGAAACGATGGCAAAAGCGAAAGGGACTACCGGTGAATGCCCAGAAAGAAAGAAAGGAAGAGTTGCATTCTCGGCACCACGCCTGCGGAAATCAGTTCCCTGATCAAAGAGCCGGGAACCATCGAGCTGCTAAAGAGTGGAGAGGAAGGAACCCCGTTGGCGGTTGCACGGACGGAGTAACTAGCTAACGATCTCGATTCGACTTCCGAATGCGAGGAGAAAAATACGCGAAAAAGTGTCCACTAGCATTCCTGGAATTTGGCGGAGTTGGAATTAGAAACGGACCACCTTCACATGATTAAAACGGTCACACACTTCTGTCATGCAAATATCTGAAGGTCAAATCCGGTTGTTTTTTTTTTTAATGAGCAGCGATGACCAGTTTTTTTCGTGGAACCGTCTTCTAAGGCGGAATTTCTGTCTCTGGCCTGGGACTGGTCGCATTAGAACCCAACTGGTATTTCTTTCTCGCTTTCTTTACCTGGTCTTTTCTCCAGTTGTCTTCCTAGGGCTCTTTTAGATCGTATCAGCTGCTGTGAAGTGAAATCGCCATGGGTCTTTTTTTTCTGATAACAAGTTTTGGTTTACTAATCGTCTCTATCTTTGTCCTTCTGTTGTTCCGCGTCTCTTCGGCGAAGTTTTCTGTGATAGATAATTACTATGCAACAACACGTGTACGATATAATTCAGTAATTAACGCCTTGTTTATCTAGCATCGCGAATATTAGCAGAATATTTTAATAATTTATTGCTCTTGACAAAGAAATAAGTTCTGACTATTTTCATATTCAAACTCATAAAATGAACAAAAACGATTGGAAGGTGAAAACAATTCTCTCCCTCTCTCGCTCTCTCTCCATCTCTCTCTCTCTCTCTCTTCTCTCTCTCTCTCTCTCTCTCTCTCTCCATCTCTTTCCATCTTCTCTCTCTCTCCCATCTCTCCTTTCCATCTCTCTCTCTCTCTCTCTCTCTCTCTCTCTCTCTCTCTCCTCTCATCTCTCTCTCTCTCTCTCTCTCCTCTCTCTCTCTCCATCTCTTCTTTCCTCTCTCTCTCTCTCTCTCTCTCTCTCTCTCTCTCTCTCTAGTATTTTAAACCTTAACATATTATGTTGGCTATGGTACGCAGTAACCATTATTCGTGCGAACTCTAATTATTCAAGTAAACAGTTTACTGTTTAACGTCCGATTTCTTGAATGGCATACAGCAACTAAATTTTGATATAACGTACCACATTTGGACCAGAAGAAACGGACTTCTTATACAAGGTGTGCTCATAGCTACACCTTCATGTAACATTTCAGGTGAATGTTTTATTTTTAGATATGCAAATACACACAATTCATAACTGATAAAACTAAAGCAACATTTTGAAGAAAAGGAGAGAAAAAGCTATATTTGACAAATTTAGAATAAATGGAAGTTAAAGTTAACATTTTTTAGTAAATGTAGATACTGTACAGTAAATTGGCATATTATTGAAACAATTTTCTTGAAATTTTGAAAGAGTAAAATTGATGCACTTCAAAAAATAAGTAATTAGTGAGAAAATCTTTTATTGAAGGCTACCTAACTGATAGCATCTTTATTGACTTGAGCTGTTCAAGTTTATGAAGTCACTGGAACAAACTTTAAATCTGCAGTGAACAAAGCAAGCAGATTGTCTGAGGCCTTAGTTTGTCCAACGCAAGTTCCTGAATATTGAGGAATCGTGCACGGTGGTTTTTGTTTCTTCCTTTTTCTCCGTGGACCCAAAAATGTCGCTGTATGGTCTTTTTTCGATATAGTGGCTTGAAGCATTTTGAACGACCTCTATGGTCCATGGCTTCCAATTCTCTGCTACTCTTGCAGAAAACTAATTTTGGCGTTTGTAAAAATGTATTGATGTCGGTTAGACTGTAATATTTTGTTTTGTTTTTTTTCTTTTACCAGTCATTTCCAAGTTTAATTTGCTCATCCATTCTTTGAATAATTCAGCATTCATCCATGCCCGGATTGTTAGCTTCGTAGTTCAGTGGAAAAGTTCTTAAGTTTTTGAATCAAGGAGGTGCTTTAACTTTCCCACGACAAGGAGTGGTAGCTTTTAACTTTCCGTGCTTGCCTAGACTAGTACAGTAACCTGATATGTGCTTCATTGTCGCCATAGTGCCTTTTATTTTTAAAACACAGTGTGGTTTGGTAGGAATTTTAAAAGTCTTATTTCATCAGGGTAGTAGATATCACCAAACTAATATAAAGCCAGCAAGTTTTAAGAGTTTTGTCTGACCACTCATTAGACATTTCACTGTTCTCTGATCTTCCTTCTCCTCAAAGCCTTTTATCAGTTATTCCATGATCAGCTTCAAAACGGCCAATAAACCCAGGTAATGCCAAGATGTCCCCGATTGCCAACAGTTCTTAATGTTCATTATTTTTCATCGAAAGAGGGACACAGAGTTAGAACCGGCTTAATAATGCTTCATAGAGATCGATATACTTCGATATCTTCATCTGTTTTTGTAATGAGTTGCAAAGATGCTGGAGTCGCTGAAATCTTGAATCTGGTGGTGACGTTTCCAAATCGTGTTAACTGTAGTCTTTGGATACCCAGTGTCTACACACAAATTTTCTTCTCTTTTGAAATTTTTGCGATACCACAGATCCTTCCTATGAAAGACATTGACGAACGGGATCTGTCAGCACGAACCATGCTGGCGGAGCAGCTGTACATTTAACTCACAGGTATGACCAGAAATGCACAATACTTATGACGTAATTGATGCAGTCGTTAAGCTGTTTGCACAACCTAAGGCCCCACTGGTCGCTCACTGTCACGTATTTTTACACACAGACAAAGAACTAACAGCTGAACTTACCTTCTGACTTCTCTCGTGAACCATCTTGCTCTTTACACACAAAATGTCCTTCTCTTACGCTCCGAGAGGCTGTTTATAAGACTACGCTTTACTTCATGGTTGAGGCGCCCTTTTTTCATAAACATAAGACAGTGGCACCGTATGTTATGGCTGGAAGTGTGGGCAAGATGACTGTCGCTTTACCAGGCGGCGGACAATACGACTGATGCTACACATGCTATTAAGATGCGATTATTTGGGGATTCTCTTGGATTTTAACGACAAAGACATCATCTGAACTATAGCAAACGCTTTAGTAGACTCAATCAATTAACTTGTTGCATTTCGCTAATGGGTGATTACTGTACCTGGTTAATTAATTAATTCTCTTAATACTTGGTTTACATTTTCCAAAATCAGCAGCAAACAGGACCAGGTTTAAATAATTTCAAATTTTCAATATTTATGGTTTATTATGCTATTTTCCAATAGATATAACATTTATGGATGAGTTCTTTACGAGAGAGAGGGAGAGAATAGTTTGATTGTGAGTAATAAACGTCTACAATATTTGTCGGAATTTTGACAGCAGTACGTAATATCTGAAGATTACACAACAGCATAATACGTATTAAAAGATGTGTTTATAAATAATTTGCTTGGTTCATGGTTCCATGGTTTAGATACATTACACGCCGGATTTAAGTTATATTACACATACGTTATAGATGATTTTCGCTTTATCGTCTTACGACACCAGTATTCAAGCAAGCGAACCAGCAACTGTTAATGCTGAGCCTTTTATACGACACATGCAGAACGTTTCTGTGGCTTATCTGTTGTCATGTGTCGTATCCTGGTGTGCGGATGTTGATCCTCCCCTGTTTCAGTGCTTGGCAAAAATGTTGCCAAGTTTCCAGTACGACGATAAGCTGGCAAAGAAGATGACCTGGCAGAGCCAGATCCAGTTTGATAAAGTTGTGATCAGTAGACCGGTCGGCCCAGTCGATTAGATTGATGTTGCCGAACATTTATAAACGTAATTTGTTGTTAAGTGTCCGAGAGCACTTGGTCATCAATAAGCCGCCAAGTCTAAGCACTCCGGCCTCAGCAGCGACAACAAACCTCATCTACTACAGAGCAGCTCAAACCAGTATCATCAGGCTGAGAAATCATCGCCACACTGTACTGCGCCCCCCGACAGCCATATTCTGTCGACTTTGTTAGGGGAGGGATATTTCACAATAAATACGGTGCCAAACTTAATGTAGTTCGCTTTCAAAAGACCAGACCAAGACATAATCAGGCTCCAAAACGCTTCACCAACAGAAGGCACATTCAATGTTTCGAACCCCATGACGAAGTAGAAAAATTAACCTTCTCGGATGGTTACATTCTAAAGATACATAATTTTTTTAGAAATGGTTCTGCGTTTTAAATCCTTCGAATATCTACTGAACTTATTTTTTCCAAATAAAAAAAACACCAATCGATTATTTAAATTTCTTTAATAAATCACCGAGCTCCCTCCAAACATACCGAAGAATCGCGACAGAAAACCAGTTGAGATCATGAAGAATAAAGCCATTTTTTTTTTAAAAAATCGCTTTACTATATTATTCGAGAGTAACTTTTATAGATGAGTTTTCTGACGTTCACCTGGGTTCATAACCTTTCCGGAAGAGTTTTATTCGGACGTCGTCTATCGAACGAGCAGCTACACGAAACCTCGCACTGGTGGGGCTTCACGGTTTCCCGATGACATTATTACATATGTGTCGCCTTACCACCGGACACTTCGACAGCTCTTAGAAAAAAGAAAAACAACCTGGTGTTCGTATTACAGGCGCTTGTAAGTCTTCATTAACCGTCAGATTAAAAATGATTCATTCTAATTACTTTTTTTTTTTTGAAAAACCCTACATGATTTTATTTACGTCTACGCATGTATATTTATCGCTCGGTGAGATATATGGCACATAAAGTTATGACCGAGTACTATGTTTCTTTTCCAAAAGCAATATATTTGACTCGCTTGGGTCTACTTTCATCGATCACTCCGTATTTGTTCCGCTGCCTGTGTTTTTCCTGGTATTATGTCTCTGACTGACGCGGTCCCCGGAAATTCTGGCCAGCAGATTTCATACTACATGCATACGAAAGTGCGTCTGCGACATGGATCTTGTATACAATTTTGTGGTGTAAAACATACTTGAGTGCAAAAAAAGAATAGAAATAACTGGAATAAATAAAACTTACTTTTCTTCTTTTTGAAACAAACTATTTTCTTTTGGTTTTTAAAGTGGCAGACATGAGAAATATATATTACTACACGATTATTAAAAGAGAGTCACATCCGGCTAACTGGTTCCCGTCTAGTCGTGTGTAAGATTTGGTGCGGTGAGTAGTATACCAAGCACCTTGCAGCCTCATTTGTAGGTGGGTCAGAACGACAGATTTTCTACCTTGCCTTAGATGTCAGTGCGGTGGTCCCTATGCTAGTGCCACGCTTTCTCTGTCTTGTAAGTAAATGTTCTAAGAAAGTTTCTTTGAAACATCAATTTTATGCCAGTATTAACCAAAAGAGATTAATTTTCTTCCTTAATTATTTAATGTTTTGCCTGATTTTTCACTGGCAAGAGAATCGCATTATTATTCTTTTGATTTATCGTTCACTTACAAAAATATCTCCAAAGCATCTTTTACTTTTGTAAGTTCTGTCGTCCCATATAAAACAGACACAAAAGAACGTGTATTCCTTAAAAAAATACATTTACTTTGAATTAAATTCTGACGTTTTATGTCCATCCGACAAATATTATTGATTTCGTTAAGCAAACAAATTTCAAACGTAAATCAATTTATTCTGCAGAAAGAATAATTAGACGTGTTTCCATATTCACGTTCAGACTTTTGCCACACGATTTTTCTTTGAGGTTTTAACTTCAATCAGATTAATGGTTTGAGTTCTTCTGACAAATGGAGGAAGAAAATGTTTTTCTATATATGCTGTTCAGTTTCGAGATACTTGACATGCCATCTACTTTATACATGTAAAATTTTCAAGCTTCTGTTCACGTATAAAATATATAAATTTTATTTTAAAGACTTAAGCAAATAAAATAATTAAAGTGCAGTAATACAATCTGCAAATGTTAAATCGCCCGTACGACTAGATTTTAGGAAGTATCTCTTGAGAAATAGGACTGTAAGTGATAAGAATAAAAGAGTAATGTTTTGCTAGCTTAAAAAAAATCGCTTCACTAATATATTCCTTTATCCTGGAAAGCTTTGCATCAACCAAAATCGTTTTCTGCTTCCTTGCATTAACAGAGATAAACCAAACATGCTATCTCTTGAGTCCCGTATAAGCCACAATATGGCTTTTGGCCTCTTTGAAAACACCACACAATATAAAAAAAAAAATTATCCGTTTGAATGTTTCTCACTACAGAGGTTCAGACCGGGTCCTTTTAAGACGACGAACATCAAAATACTGCACGAGGATGATTTAGATGTTATTTCAAAAGCAACTTCCATTTTCGTACATTGGATATTTGTTCAGACTCTAACAGTAGTATCCTAATAGGTTACCAGACAATTTAATATGAATGCCCTCTGCATCTAATCCACACTGGGGCGATATTATATTTCCTTCACCACTTTTGTGTTATCGATCAAATCATTTTTAAAATAATGTTCTAGATAGTCTGACAGCACAGATAAAATAATAAAAATGTAATACGTGGTTCTCATTAAAGGTAACGCTATTATAAATGAATTAAGGGGTCTTTCTTATCTCTCTACTCAGAATACTACTTTCTTACTCTAAAATATTACGTTTCGACGTACCCGACCTTATTTTTTCCCGTGGGAAGTAATGACGTTAGGGAGGCAAAGGTGAGCATAGTGGAGCCGCATGCCTTCATGCGCATGCGTTGATTTTGGCAGGCTTGCTGGATGCGTCAGTCGTTGTCAGGCAGCCAGCGTGTGAGGTGCTGTACTACTTACTCATCTCATTTTCATTTCACCCGTGATGACGGAACGTGTGGAGCAGCGATATTGCATCAAGTTTTGCCAAGAGCTTAGAGATACCCAAGTGGAAACAATTCGCAAAATTCAACAGGCTTTTTGTGACAATGCCATGGGTGTTATCCAAATAAAAGAATGGTACAACAGGTTCAAAGATGGCCGTACATCGGTGGAGAGTGACCAGCGTTCCGGGAGTCATCAACAAGCCGCAATGCAGTTGTTATCAAGAAAGTGCAGACCCTGATAATGGAGGATCGTCGTTTGACGGTGCGGGAAATTGGTGACCAGGTTCGGATCAGTAAAGATTCTGCACATGCAATTTTAAAGGAGGATTTGGCTCGCGCAGAGTGGGCAGCGAAATTTGTGCCCAAGCTGCTTTCTCGGGAACAACAACAACTTCGTCTTGAGGTTGCGCGGGACCTGCTGGTACTGCAAGCAGGGATCCTGAGTTCCATAATACTGTGATAACTGGAGATGAGACGTGGGTGTGCGGGTACGGCCAAGAAACTAAAGCTCAGTCATCACAGTGGAAGCACCCAACGTCACCAAGGTCCGGAGAAAAATCAAGGTGATGCTGACTGTTTTCTTCGACTACCGAGGCGTTGTGCATCACGAACACGCACCAGAAGGACAAACAGTTACAAAGGAGTACTATCAGGAAGTCCTTCGACGTCTTCGTGATGCAGTTCGGCTCAAGAGACCGGATCTGTGGGCCTCGCAAAACTGGTAGCTGCATCATGACAACCCCCCCCGGCTCATTCGTCGCAACTGATCCAAGGTTTCTTGGCAAAGAAAGGCATTTCGCTCATTCGCCAGGCTCCCTACTTTCCAGACACGGCTCCTTCTGATTTCTGGTTGTTCCAAAAATTGAAGATTCTACTAAAAGGCTCCCGCTTTGAAAGCCGAGAGGACATCATGCGGAATGCGACGGCGGAGCTGAGAGCTATTCCGGAAGAAACATTCCAGATGTGCTTCGAACAGTGGAAGGATCGCTGGGCTAAGTGTGTTGAGGCACAAGGGGCCTACTTCGAAGGGGATTAGCAATTGAGCCCCACCAAGTACGTTAATTTTTTTTCCCAGCCTACGGTCGGATACTTTATCGACACACCTCGTATGACTACGATTTATTCCAAATGAGGCGGCTCAAATCTCATCGGTTAACACGTTATATTCGAGTTATCTGATGTGCCTATTAAACTGCACTGTCGCTTATAAATCCCCTAAGAAATTTCACTTGTAATTACGTTTTAATAGCTCATATTAATTCATTTACCACCACAAGTTTTAATGCATTTTAAAACTATTATCACCTTGCAGCATATTTTGCACTCAAGAAATATGATTTTAATATGATGCAGCTATTACAATAATATATGCACTGACTGTCATAGGTTTTGCCTCGCTGGTGAAATTTCCTGAATATCATGCATAAATTACTTTATTATTACGCATAGTTGCGTGTGTATACACCTCGAGAAATGTTAGCGCTACCCAGACCCAAATAAAACTTTGCGGTAATGAGCCATTTTCAGATTTTCACTTTTCCCATGCCATCTTCACAAGGTGTCGCATAATACAGGAAATAAGCAAACAACATCATTTAGTCAGTCGGCACTTCACATTAAATCGCGTTTTAGTCAGAAATTTATTTTAAGTTATTGCAACAGGTATGCAGATGTTGTGTATAGAAAATCCGGTGGTGATTAAGCTGTACCAAGATGCATTAACAAAACACGTTACATTAAAGATGGAACTTTGATGGCACAAGACTTCCTTCGCCAAATATCATTTTTCATTTCTATTTTCATTTTCATTGGAGATTTTTTGCAACTACGGTCGCCATGGTATATAAATATTCTGAAATTTTATTCACTTATTTCAAACTTATACATTGATAGTTGGGTTTTTAACCAGCACTGAGCAAATTCGTGTATAAAGATTAGATGTTTCGATGACTTTTATTCAATGTTTGTTTCTTATTGTTTTTACTTTGCTTATTTCATTTAATTGTGGCCTCTTTTTTTCTCTTCCATTCCTATGAAATTACTGATCAGCAACACCAAACACTTTTCCACTCGCACAACTTAGAAGGCGATTATGTTTTCGACTCTATCGACCAATTCTAATAGCAAAAAACTGCTTACTTCATTTGCTAATGGACATGAGTTTCAGTTTAGTATTTCATTTAGGTATTCTCCAGAGGAACCTAGTTCATGTCTTTTGATACGAAAGTCTCTAATTTTTATCGTCATTTCGTTTTAAACCACTGTTTAATTCTTATAAACGTCCGTTTAAATTCCATCTCGTTTCGAGAAAAAGATAATAGAGGTTTGGGAATATTTTGGCTGTTTGGCTAAACGTCGTGACGTTATCACGTGTGCGGTAATTCGTAGTGTAGATTTAAAGTTCTTTCCTTTCGTTTAGCATCTTTGGCCTTAAGACATCGGCTTTTATAAAGTGAATATGAGTCATCGTTAAGTGGATTTCTCAAAGATGAATATTGTGTTTATAAATTACGAATCCAAAGTGGAATCTCAACTTTTCTAAATACAGAATAAACATATTTTAAATTTTATTTGTCAAGAAGAATAAACGACCAGACTACATCCGGCGAGATGATACATAAGCCCATCAGTAGCAGGGATCTCATTCATCCCTAATTTCTAGCTTCAAAAGCGATGAAAACGATTTCTATTCTTAAATTTTATTTTAAATTGCATACATTATAAACTACTGCGCATAAGTTAAAGGTCACCTATATTACTGCAAATAAATTTATGTAATTATCATTTGGTTTATCATAATTAGAATTTTACACTATGTACATCGGTATGTTATACAAAATGTACATTTTAATTGTTTTTTTAAATTATTTATTTATTAATAACTGGAAGACATCCCCGTTAACCATAATCACAGCTTGGAGACAGTGGGAGACACTTTCTTAAAGTTTTTTTTTTGGTTATCCATGCCTATATCAAATCCAGCAGTATCTCTTCCTTTGACTTTTATGGCTTTTCAGGTCTTTGCAAATCAAAATGTTACCACTCCGCCTCTTTAGTGATGTAATAGAGAGAGATGGGAAATGCACACCGACTCTCTAGCGTAATGATTACGACCGAGTAAGGCACACCAACCTACTTTCTATTGTTGTAATAATGATGATTGAAAGAGGATCTACTGGTCTCTGATGAATTAAACCAGAGACTACCATTAAGAGATGTTCTTTACATAATCTTCAGTGATTATACTAAATGAACGCCAATGTTACTAATTAAACAGTAAAATTGTTTATATAGATCAGATGGTAAGTTCAGGCAGTTGCCATCACCAAATTAGTAGAGATGATCAGAGAAAATACTTTTCGAGAATATTTCCCTATCGCCATCTTCGGGATGCAGTCCAGAGGAGAGCTGTTTTGACACTGAAGCTAATTTGCACTAAACGCTCTTCTGTTCTAAGGTAGTGCAATTGGGTGATCTTGAAGCAGCGATTCGGTTGCCAATCCTGTGATATATGTTGTTTAACCATCACTTTAGCCTGCTGTGCCACTGAGGCATTTGAAACAATGTAATGGTAACTGATCTGGTGCACAGTAATGTATATCTTGATCAGCGACCGTCGTTCGACATTGTCCAACGCTGACGTCATTGTCCTAATTATCTAGCTTTACTTACTAAGGAGTTTTACATGAAACCCGGATCTTATAATGGTAATGTTCTTTTACCTTGGTTTCCAACGTTCCTGGTATTTACTGCACTCCTATTACATACCAACATCAAACATTATTCTTTTAATAACTAGTCTCGAAAAACAGCACATGTGATTCAACATTGCGACGCTATAGAAAAACTATAGTGCGAATAAATTACACCGCTAGAATTTTGTTTCTCTTATATTCCATCGTGTGGTTTTTGCAAGAGTTCACTGGCATTACTACTTTGAGCATACACCGGAACTGAATCTCAAAATGTATACGATAATTACTAAATCCTGAAGAATTGTTTATCTAAATCTACTATTAAGATGCAGCATCGCCATGTTAGTTTCAGATTACTACAGAACCTTCTGCATCAGAAATTGATGTTTGCATTTTGTTGGCACCGTATTACATCAGAGTTTTTCATGAACATGAAAGAGAAGTGAGGGATATAATTAATAACGGTGCCATTTAATTTTAAGCCAGCTACTTTACTTGCAGGTAAGCTCGCGCAATTAGGCGGCTTTCGTAATTACTTTTTAAAATCCAGTTTCTCCTCATTTTAACCCGTATGTTATTAATTTAGTGACTCTATACATTTTGAAGCTGCGACTTTCAACGGGAACTCTTGTTAATCTTCAGTAAGTAATTAGATATTAATCATTTGTTTTAATTATATTTAAAATGAAGAATGGAACTTGTCTATAAAAGCCCGTGTATATATATAGAGGCCGATAATTCCATCAGTACAGGCCTTTTAACGAATGTCTTAGTTTTCAGATTTTATGCAAGATACTAATTTAAGTTTGTTAAGCTCCAAAAAACAAATTTTATATGTATAAGCCAACGATTTTCTCTACTTCACATTAATGCTGTATACAAACAATGAACAATTTGAAACAAATTTATGTAGTGTTTAGATACTTTTCTCCTATGGTTTGATTTTCTTTCGTTTGAAAATTTTTCCTAAAAGTTAATAGCAGCGAGATTTGTTTCCGAAGATATCTGAGATGTGATGTGGAAGAGGTTCAGTTACATCTAATGAGTGAAACCTTTAACCCGTACAAACATCATCAGGATTTTATAATTATCACTTAGACCCATAGTGCGATGTCGGACTGCGGCGAGTAAAGGGGTTAATCTTTTTTCTTTCTTTTTCGTTTTATTTAATAGGAAGATCACCATTACGGTGAACTATCGGGAAGGCTGGAGCATGTGCGTTGCGCAATGGACAAAAGGTTCCTTTACATGATAGATACAGAGAAAGACAACTGCAGCATCCTATGCGCATGTTGTTTGATATTTAACTGTAATCGGCAGTAACTTTTCTGAAAAATGGATCTTCTCAGTTGACGAAAAGTCAATGTGTGTGTGTGTGAGTGAGAGAGAGAGAGAGAGAGAGAGAGAGAGAGAGAGAGAGAGGGGGGTTCGTTGCAACTATGCTGTTAATTATGTAACCTGTACCGGGCGGCGTGGTAGCCCAGTGATTAATTTACTGAACTGTTATGATTAAGTATATGATTTCAAACCCAGTTCAGTGTGGCGTATCTCTCATTCAAGGTTGAGTCTCGATTTCTTTTTACCACTCCGCATCGGCTTCCTCCACACTCGCCTTCCACATTTCACAAACACTGAGCTCAAGTAAGCACTTGATATATGCAGAATATACGGCCTCTTGCCGTATCAGTTTCGCATCCTCCACGAATGAATGTCTCATCGTGATTTATATATTTAAGTCGGACGTCTGGATCGGCGAATGGCCACCGCGCGCTACCACCACCACGACGCCGGAGGCACGCGGACCTCCCGACCTTTAACGGTTTAGGTGAGGACTTGCTGTAGGTCATTCAGTGCTACCAGGTATGGCAGATTTCCAAAAATCTCGAGCCAGCTCGAACACTTATCCGTGGCTAGTCTTATCGTAGAGTTCACCGGATTTTCAGGAGGCCGAAAGTCTTCATATGTGCCACCACGGCAGGAAGGCGCTGCTACTTCTGACCATCTAGATTCACTTCCTGACAGAATCCGTTCAACAGAGATCGGCCCGAAGACCCCGCCTTTCTCCGCTAATTTAGTTACTCCGAGCCTCGATAATGGCAGCTACACTATTTTTCCGACAGGGATAAAGCGCTTCAAAAGAACCAGTTTGGAGATGATGTCTGGGAAAACCCCCCTGAGTGTTGTCGGAGAGTACTTTTTGTCGATGAGTCCAGTTTTCATCAGCAGCTATCGCCTGGATGTGGGGAAAATTTAACAGATTTCACCTCAGAGTCAAGTATTGAGACAAACGGTGTTTGTCGAAGGGTGTAACAATTCTGCGAGGCGAACTGCCAATTGGAGGAGACTGCAGCAACAGGTTATAGTGAGTTTTGATATTCACGACAGTCTAGAAAAGGAATTAAGACGTTCTGATTTTCTAGTAGCCGAAAGATTTGATGTGAATCTAACCATGCGCATTTGGAATCGTCCAGATCTTCAGCTGAAAACAAATCCATCCACGCCCCTTATATAAAGTGGCATTAAAGAAAGGTCTCACCGTGACAAAAAGAAACACAGACCAAACCTTCATACAATAACCATTAATTCAATGCTAACCAGGAAAGTGGCTATACCAAGTACTAATATACTGTATTACTTGTTTTCAGTCGCCGTAGTACACATAAATCTAACATATAACAACGACAGGTAACCAAATTATTATCGCAGAGCGCCGTATATAAATTAAACATTTTAAGGCTGACTTTTCCTCGAATTTTCAAATATAACTTCTTAAATTTTAAGCATTTTTCAAATGTACTAAAGACATTCTAGAACATTTTCCAGTTAATAAATAGATCCAATTTTTTTTTTTTTTGGTTTTTATGCTGTGTGGATTTAAGTTTTATATTTCTACACATACCTGACATATGTTGAGCACCACTCAAAACTTTTGAAGATGATTAAAGCATCCGACCATCGTCACCACAATAAAACGGGCCGCCGAGCTATGCAGACTCGTTCTCCTGAAAAGTGTCAGACTAAACACACCTGGATAGTTAGTTCTCTTTTTATCCTCGGGGGGGTCAGGTGACTGCGCAATTTGAGGCCATTTTGTTGATACACAAAACTGCCGCCAGCCTTTCGATGTTCATGGATTCTTCTGTGCATCGTGGTGGAAGGAAGGTGTATTAATTTTACACCAATAATCTCTTCTGCCACCGCGCAAAAGAGCTGCTGTTCGAGTCACCTCCATCAAACCTTTCCCGTTGTCGCAGTGTAAGCGTCTCTAAGCAGACGTACTTCGAAATAGCCACGCACGAGTTGTTAAATGGTAGCTTCAGATTGTCATTTCCCACAGAAGTAAAGTGAATTGTCGTTTACTTGCCTGGACTAGAGAGCCTTTACAACTGTTCTCTAGCTCGGAAAATTGTGGATGATGTTGCGGCCGAGCACTCAGTATGGGAGTATTGCATTCATCGATGGCTGTTAAAATTAACTTAGCTATCTATCAGTTGGAATAACTCCCTATTTGCTTTACCGAGATATTTTAAACCGTAATCACCCTATCCTTCAGAGGAATAGAGCAACATCCTATAGAATCACCGCAGCTTTAAAAAACGAAAAATATATTGCGGCTGCCTCTGTAACCCAATAACCCCAATGAGAGTAATTATGAACCTTTTGGTAAATAACTAAGAGCTAGAATCGATCAAAAAACAGAATCAAAACACAGCAATTCAAAGAATATCTGCAAGCTTTATTGGGAAGCCTAAATATTTTAACACTGGAAATAGCATTGAATCAACTCTTACACGTTTACAATCTCTATACAATGCAAGATATGCTACTATAAAATACTGTAAATTGTTGTCAAAATATTAATTGTACTACATTGCAAAGGACATGTACAAGAGGAAAAGTTATTACCTTAGAATTATTGTGGCAATCATGTATAATAATAGTCCGTGAGCAAGAGAGACGGAAACTTTCTCCTTCTCTATGAAATTTACTCCACATTCAGTTGTTTTCCACCTGGGAATTGCTACCTTCGTCCAGCCATTTTTTTTTGTGACATAATATAATAATGTCGTTAACGATGTTTGAAGCTAAAGGTTGATTTATGAATAGAGAAAACAGTTATGAACACAGTTCTGCCGAAATATTCCACATGCCTTATTAATGGGTAAGTTTTTGAATACTCTGTATCATGTTGCTGCAGTTATATGTAATTATTCATAAATTATATCACTATATCGTGATATCTAAACCATGCTATGTAAATTAATCTACATTTGTTTTAGGCTTAACTCATTGACATATTCTTGCCATAATAGTATTTGCTAGACTTCCTTCCATAAGAAATATTCCGTCGTTGAAACAGTTCACAGTGGATTCACAACTTCTGTAAACACTCACACTCATCTATTACTGCAGAGAACTACACAGTTCATCATGTTCTGCGTGCACCTCAGAGAGTTGCTAGATCTGTCGGTCAACATCTGGCTTTTCAGTTGCTAAAAAAAAGCATATGCACTAATATGGTATATTTTACTTCGGTTCGAGGATGTTACTATGCAGCTTGGCGTCTTCCACAGAATCTGCTCTTATCTGGGAGCTCTTGGGAAGCTACTTAGTTGACTCTGATTGCCTCGCCAGTAACTGAGTCGAGGCTGTGACCTAGTTAATCCTCCGAGAGAGTTTCGACTGAAAAGCATTAAAAGACAATGCGATGAAATGTGCTGCGAGTGTAAAAACAAAGTAGATTGGTAACTAGGAAAAGCCGTGGATCCATTACACTGATAGGATCTGGTTGGCGTTCAGATTTCGTCGAGTTACGAAGAAGAAGGATTCCTATCTCCACCTCTCACGCGTCCAAATGTTGTTCGCTTCTTAGCAAAAATCGCCACAATTATGCTTTTTACTTATATACTTTCTGTCACTCAGCGGTGCTTTTGGCGGTGGCATTCGTATTGAAACAGAATAATTTTGAGAATTATTTCGGGTGTTGTGATAATTTTGGTCACCAGTGTAAATATACAGTTCATATCAGCTCTTAATACGCGACACCCCCCCCCACCCCAAGAGCCCGTTACAGCTGTCCAATCGTGTTCACTCGGTGTTAGTAATTTCTCTGACTCCACCATTGTAGCTGCCCTGTATCTACAAGCGCTACGCTTAACCGAACCACGATGGTCCACCTGCCTGGGACAGTCGCACCTGTCTGTTTGTTTGTACGTAAAAATTCTTTTTCAGAATTACCGACAATTTCTGAAATTGTGCACTGTGTGGATAGTATGTGGTGGCAAGAAAATTTGGTGTCTCTTTCGATGATTGTCCTAAGAAATGCGTGCGGCTGTTGACTCAACTAGTGTACTACGGTATCGTAGGAAGGGTCATATTAATAAGACGACTGCAAACTGTTAGAAACCGTTGTAAGAGGAAGCAGGTCTGGCGCTAGAATAATGTTCGTACAGACGAGTGCGTCGCATATTCTCTGGATCATTGGGCACGTGACGTTTACTCAAAATGACGATCTGTTTTGGAGGGGTTCCCGTTTGCTCGGTATAAGAACACGAGAACTTAAGATTTTAATCGTATGTCGTGTGTTGTGTAATTTTATACATCAGATTTACAAAAGAATTAGTTGTAAGAAAGTCTCCAGCATCTTCAGTGTCAAAATAAAAAAGACAAGCAAGTCCTTTAATATTAATTAGCATAGGTATCGAATTGGGCCGTCCCGGTGGTTCAGTGGTGGTAGAATACCGAGAACTGCTAGGTTCAGGACACTAGTTTGAATTCTGGTCGAGACTGGATGGGTTTGGCCTACCTTCAAAGTATAATTTATTCTCGCTTTTCTTCACCAATCGACAGCGTGGATTTCTTCTCATACCTAAAAAGATTGAAGAGTTCCATTAAGGATTTCCCTGCAAAGTCAAAAGTGCCCGAGGCTGCGAGGCGCAACTTTTTGCTACGCTTAGCTAATATATCACAACAGCGACATTATCAGATTTATCTGAAAGAAATATATTGTATATACTATTCTTATTTGGAGGTTTTCAGCTTTAATTTTTCAGCTCCTTTAAGAACGGTGTACCGATTACGTCGTGCGTGGAAGGGCATGCCAACAGATACACCCAGATTAGCAAGAAAAGAACAAAAATCTTGTTTACAAATTTTACTAGATTAGCAAAATGCAGTTATATCGTTAAAGAAATTATGGATGGTAATCAATCAGCATTCAAACGAAAATAACGGTCCTGGCTGCAGAACTATAAATCAAGTGGAAATTAGAACATGTATGTCAAGGACTGGAAATAATTATCTTTCAGTATCAAAGTATTTCAATTGATGCTGGAAATTCTTTGTAATTACAATGGCATAAACTGGCAGAACATTTATTCGAAGAAATGAATAGCCAACCCGCAGTTATCGATTTTTAGTCAACAATGAGAAGAATGCAAACTAGAGAAAAAGACATCGGATCAGATATGTTCAACCTTCAGCTATTGTGACTGAGCCTTAATGAAAAATAATTAGGGTAATTATTTAAATTTACGAGGTCTGTCGAAAAAGTATCCGACCGTAGGCTGGGAAAAAAATTGCATATTTGGTAGGATTCAATTGCTAATCCCCTTTGAAGTAGGCCCCTTGTGCCTCAATACACTTAGCCCAGCGATCCTTCCACTGTTCGAAACAGGTCTGGAATACTTCTTCCGGAATGGCTCTCAGCTCCGCCGTCGCATTCCGCATGATGTCCTCTCGGCTCTCAAAGTCGGAGCCTTTCAGTAGCATCTTCATTTTTGGGAACAACCAGAAATCAGAAGGAGCCATGTCTGGAGAGTAGGGAACCTGGCGAACGAGCGAAATGCCTTTCTTTGCCAAGAAACCGTGGATCAGATGCGACGAATGAGCCGGGGCGTTGTCATGATGCAGCTGCTAGTTTTGCGAGGCCCACAGATCCGGTCTCTTGAGCTGAACTGCATCACGAAGACGTCGAAGGACTTCCTGATAGTACTCCTTTGTAACTGTTTGTCCTTCTGGTGCGTATTCGTGATGCACAACGCCTCGGTAGTCGAAGAAAACAGTCAGCAGCACCTTGATTTTTCTCCGGACCTTGGCGACGTTGGGTGCTTCCAGTGTGATGACTGAGCTTTGGTTTCCTGGTCGTACCCGTACACCCACATCTCATCTCCAGTTATCACGGTATTCTGGAACTTAGGATCTCTTTAAAATTGTATGTGCAGAATCTTTACTGATCCCAGCCTGGTCACCAATTTCCCGCACCGTCAAACGACGATCCTCCATTATCAGGGTCCGCACTTTCTCGATAACAACTGCATTGCGGCTTGTTGACGGCCTCCCGGAACGCTGGTCACTCTCCACCAGTGTGCGGCCATCTTTGAACCTGTTGTACCATTCTTTTATTTGGATAACACCCATGGCATTGTCACCAAAAGCCTGTTGGATTTTGCGAATTGTTTCCACTTGGGTATCTCCAAGCTTTTGAAAACATTTGATGCAAGATCGTTGCTCCACACGTTCCGTCATCACAGACGAAATGAAAATTCGACGAGTAAGTAGTACAGCACCTCACACGATGGCTGCCTCACAGCAACTGACACATCCAGCAAGCCTGCCAAAAACCACGCATGCGCATGAAGACATGCGGCTCCATTATGCACTCTTTTGCCTCCCTAACCTCATTACTTCCCACGGGAAAAAATAAAGTCGGATACGTTTTCGAAAGACGTCGTAGAGTTATTGTTTAAATAAAAAAGACATTTGCACTAAAATTTGTTGGCTTGCAATCATTCTTTCTTTAAATTATGAGTCCAAACATTTTATAAAAGAATAAAAAGAAAGGTAATTACTCAGAGTTCTGGAAATTATGTGCAACAAAAAAATGTATATCTAGTAATCACGTTATACGGGCTCAGACCATTTTTCCTTCTTTTGTAATCAAAATAAATTGATTTATATGGAATTAAAAAGTAAATTTGATATCAAGGTGGGTCTTTTGATTTTTTTATAGAAGTAATTAATTCGACAACCGTTATGTCAGATAATACGACATTTTACTGAGAAGCGCCATTCATTGTTCTTACGGATCAAATTCGCAGTCATCTAAAGCTGATCTGCGTCACCAATTACAGAAACATTAAAAAAAACTGGATAACTCTCCTGTATTCAAAACCTTTTTAATGTTTACACTAACTAACCTCTGCTGTACATTCATATTTTTTGACATGTAAATTAATTACGGTAACTTTGCGTAACCGACCTTAGTGGGGTTTACCGCTTGCCCCAGTGAACTGATCCGTGATACGTAAGATCACATGATATATGCGGTGACCGATCCGGGTCAGGAGATAGGCAAGGTGTCGTCTCAGATTTGTTTCTTATGAAGATGATGCTGATGTGGAAAAACTAAACTCGTTTTCAATTGTTAGTAGTTGTTCACCAAGAATACAACATAAGCGTTGCTTTTGGCGGTTAAAAAAAAAAAAGAAAATTTATAAGACGCGTAGTTTTTAGGAATTTAGTTTCGATACTAAAAAAAAGTACTTCAAAATTAGATTTTTAACTTTCAAGATCCCACGCATTGCAGCTTCACAGGTTTCTACAAACCAAGGCGGAAAAATCAGTCCAAAACGAATGCACTCGTCCAGCTTGCGTCGATATTAGTGCGAATTGCTTTCAAAGTATAGGTAGCTCTACGTTATGTCAAAACTCGACCCTCGTCGTTTGAATGATCGTTACCTTTTCAAACTCGAGCCTATTTTTAACGGTGTTTCGGTGTTAACGAGGCCCCCCTTTTTTGTTGCCTTTGTGCGTGGAGACAATACGTGTGATTCCACTTAATCCAGAAGATCCTTACATCACGACCAGTACGTTTCTTTCGGTATATGCGCAATCCGTGACATGACAGAATAGTACTGGTGGATGGAACACAACTTCGAACACCAGGCAGATCGATGATGGCTTAGTTCGACGAAAATAAAATTGTCTTCGTTCAAAAGAATATTCCAGATACAGGTTATTATTGTTATTTTGAGGACTTTAATATTAGATTTTTGATTTAAAATATGTTACTCTTTCATTATTATGCAAATTTAGGGAGAAATAATTTTTCTGAGACAAGTTTACACTTGCGCCGTTAAGGTTTTTTTTGTCATAAAAAATGGCGCAAGAAATAGTTCATAAACTAAAAACATTCTTTTTAAAATAATGTATTGGAAAATATGGCAACGCTAATCTCAGATGCGAAAATTTAAAGAATATAAAATGCCTTTCATTTTGTTGTTGTTGCTGTTTAACCTTCTGAATACTGATATAAGACAACACAGCGCATTATTCAGCTCTATTTTTCTAAGAGTCCTTCGACCGCCTTTGATGCTTGCTTCGGATCATCGTCTTGTTAAAATAAATCCGTTTCCAATTACCAGAGTTCCTGTTAAAACTGCATGATGCAGAAGAATCTGCTTGTGTCTATCAGCAGCTAAAACGACGTCAACATTGCAAATATCTCCAACGCCGTTTTCATGGATACAGTAAGTTTGAATCCATTTGCCATAAAGTTTTACAAATCTTGTGCATTGGATTTTTTATACCTTTATTGTGGTGTCGAATAATCTGCCAACGATTGTTTCTGAATTCAAATTCACGCCATTTTGTGCTAATTTATTTCTTATTTTCATTGGTGAAACAATTTTACTTGTATTTTCAGCAAGACCTTTACTTGATTGTCATCTGTCAGGGAAAAAAAGATAGACACGCAGCATCTCCTTGGTATGGTTTGGACTTCCTGCTTTGTGTTTATTATTGATGACAAATTAAATTTTAAAAATCTTTTCAAATTCTTTCAGCGCATGGAAAACACCTTAAAATCTATCACATACGCTTCAGTTACAACGAAATATTCTATAAAGTCACGTGTGCTTTCAACACTCTTACATATAGTTTGTGTTAGATGGTTGTTGATGGAGTCCTCGTTTACTTCCTAAGGACCAATCAAGGTTATAGGGAATAATATATAATTGATACACCTGATCAAAAAGTGTCCAGAAATTTCACATATTTTGGATCTTTTATTCTCTATCATCTGCCTGTTAGTATCCAATTTTACGCTGCTTGTATATTATTTCAGACAGAGTACTTCATATCAAAGTAAATTGTGAAAATTTGGGAAAACTTCAAAGTTTATACAATAACATAATTTTAAAGGTCATATAAATAATGTCAGCTGTTCCACTTACTAATCATTGGAATCCATATAATTTTAACGTTCCACATTCCAATTTGCCTTTCTTGATCAAAGTGCAAGTTAATTTGCTACGCTGATCGAATTTGAATGCTCAGAAATACAAGATTAAATTTGACATTTATTTGAACTTTGCCTAATGCAAACCAATTTGTGGAATAAATAATCTAACAAGTTCAGGAAACGTCAGCAGGAGAATTTTCTGCGCACCATTTGCAAACATGTAAAGGATTAATTGTAGGGAATAAAACAAGACTTGAGAATACTCACCCAAGACCAATTTTTTTATTATTATTATTATTATTTTCGGAGAAATATTAAAGAAAAATGGCTGGAGTGTGGAAAGTACACCGTCTTTAAACCCGCTTGCACAGGAAGCATTTTCGTTAAACGTAATTGCATATTTTGCGCGATTGAAAGTTGTTCAAATCAAATAGGAATGATGATAAGAAAGGGAAGAGGTGAAAGTATATTTTGAGAAAATCCGAGTCTGCAGACTTATACGATATCTGTTTTGCTGGAATACTTCTGACGAAACAGAACCGACAACCCTTCAGCATCAGGGTCACATTTTATTAAAAACTTCAGTCGCGAGAAACATGTATTAAACAAACGCATGGGGCTATTTAGATCTTGCAGTTTTGGAAGTAATAAAAAAAAGTAATATAATACAGGGCTTTTTTTCCTTCATATGACAGCTTTTACGATTAGTTAGACGCCCCTAGGAATTATAGGTGTCGTATATTCCTTCAGCCCTGACAACCCGAGAATTGAGTTGAATGACAAAACATTTGACTCAAGATTTGTGTGTGGCTGTTTGTCTGTGGATGGGTAAATTTGTGGAGAACTTATCACTCTCAGGTGATTCAGAAGTTACATAAATGTAGTCGAATTGGACATAAAACCTGTCGAAAGTGTTTACAGGCAGAAATTATCGAGAATGCGGCGCTTCGATGACGACTTGCTTACAAGCAGCGGTGCCTGGCCGAAGCTAGCATACGAACCAGAAGTAGACAGATGTGGGTGCTAAACGTAGCGTAACAGCGATTTATTACGCGACTTTGGCAGATGTATAGACGATATACCGATTCCGTTTGCTAAATATCTGACAAAGCGTCACACTACCTGTCCAGATAAGCCTAACCCAACAGAACGAAATGTGCCAGCTGCATATAATCCGAAAATTTTCGGATCAACGCAGGCTAAGAATAAATTTATCTTTCGCACTGATGATGATGATCGTTCGCGCTTTTGGTGAATAGCGACCGAGTGTTTCTTGGATCTTTCCGACTTGAAGCCTTGACCGAAAGAGTGGGAGCGCTTGCCACAAGACTGTCGGACAGGGGAGAGACGCACTGCTGTAGTTGGAGGCAGACTCGGCCATCCACGGTATGCGGGGCTCGCCTACTCGTCGCCGTCAGGATGCCGCCAAACGCATACAATAATATTCGGGTTATTTCGCGAAATGTGTTCTACGTGTCATTGTGAATGTTTTTAACCATCAATAAATGTATGCTCCCTGTATCGCAATATTCGTGCATTGTGTCGATCGGTGTACTTTGGGGAAAAGGGTCAGGTGAAAACTGTCGGGATAATTTGGAAAAATTGTTCAGAAATACTTGAAAATACAGCGCTGTTCTTGAAATTATTTGACACTGTTCCTAATATGATCAATAAAATTTAAGTCATTAAAATATATGTTTTAATGTTTTATTTAAATTCAATAAATCTTTAGAAGCAAAAAAAAAAAAAATGTAATGCTCTCTCAGATAAAGTTCTGATTCTTTCTTGTGGGTTAATATCCGCCATCTCGACGCACCTGTTGGTACAGTGCGATGGGCCGGGTCCCTTTCCGATCGCCGCGCGCAGCTTAACCGGGAAAAAAACTCCCTAAATTGTTTGTTTTTTTTCCCCGCTTAAATCTGCTTCCGTAGATATAATCGAAACGTGACGTTAACTCTTCATGCCGAGAGGGTTTCGACTCTTCGGTTCTGAGTCCAAGCAAAACAGTGCGATGCTGAAGTCTCATTCGGAAATCGAGATAAGGAGGAGGGACCACGGGCTGCGAACCGTAACCCACCTAATGCGTCCCCCCGTTCGTGGGTAACTATTGATGACGGAGACATATTTAGTTTTAAATAAATATCTGTGAGCGAACCCCCCACTCATTCATCCCAAGGAAGGTAAATATTGCTCGCCTCTCTAAATCGATTCGTGTGAAATAGGAAATGTCGTTTATGCAATGCATTTTTCAAAAACCTAAATACCACACGAGCAAAGTAGTAACAAAAATTCTCTATGCTAAGTTTTCTCCAATCTTTTATGTCATTAACTACTGCCACGAAGACCAAAATTGCTAATTTTATAATAATATATAGCAAACATTATGTAAATACCATTTTTGTTTCTTTTTTATGAATTAAAAGGTAAATTTTATCAGATTTAGCTTGTTAATAATTAATTAGCCTTGCCTTCCTAAGCGTTTTTTTCTCGCTGCAATTACATTGCATGAAACTTTCTATAAATTTTTTCTAATGCATTAAATAAAAATACTTATTCATATGTCGTTATAGTTGAAATAAATTCAACATAGTTCTTTCAGTAAGAGCTATATAAAGATGGCCAATTGCCTCTCTTTAATGACTTGATAATCATAAAATATTGTGTTAAAAAGTAGAGTTTAATGATTTAAATACAACAAATATCAAATAGTTGATATCGAATCATTTTTATTTTTTTAATAAATAAGTCTGATTGTCGTGCAAAGATGCATATGACGTCATGAATCGGCCCCCTTGTCACTTTTTCGAATGGCGGACCATGGACATCAGTAGCGTGTTGTATCACAACAGCATCCACAGGCTACTCATCGATGTTTCTTGGTCCTGACGAACCGACCAAGCAGGAATCTTCGAATTCCTGGGGCACTTAAAACCTTCACTCCTCCAAGTACTTAACCCAAGACTACTGCCTCATAAAATCGTCCTCTGCAAGTTTCCCTCTGTCTCTTTGCTCCTACGATGACAACATAAAGGCGAATCCTGATTCGTTGTGAAGTAATTTTAAACTTCAATCATCGATGCTCTCTGTCGCGATCGGCCACCCAACGCCAAACAGTCAGTTACCTGTCTTAACGTTAAGATGATGATTGATCTTGTGGCCACGATAGATAAAGCTCCCCCAAACGCACAACAATCTTACTAATCACGAGTTTATGACCGGATAATCGCTTACTATGATCACCCCCTTTAGCAACAAAATGTCTTTCCTTATTTTGGTTTCCCCTGATTCGTGAGACGTCAATGCCAACTAAACATGTGCCGTAGATATTTGTCTCTATCGATCTGATCTAATTTATCACGTATCGCATGTATAAGCAGTACGTATTTTGTAAAATCGTATGAAAATATACCCAGATATTAACATCACATGCACATGTGCAGATACGCCAAATTCTTGTTTATCGGTGAAATAAAGTGACTCAATAGGAACAATCGTCAAATCGCTGCTGGCATTTAAATCAAAACTTCCATCTGCTTTTAGCAGTTTATTTATTAAGGAAAATGAGCTTGACCACTTTGCTATATCAGTTACTCTTACAATCGTGCCTTTTGTATTCTAATTTATTTATTCTTTTGTAACAAAATTTTTTTTTACGTTGTTTTACATTCAAAACTGCTAAAGAACTGTAATTTATGCTTTTAAAAATTCTGTCTAATCTGGGCTCTGGATTCGTGATGCCGACCATATCTTTTTTGCCAGTGGGTTCGGGTCTTGTCCTGTTCTTCCTCAGACATTCGGCTGCGAAATGTGGCGCCCGAGTGATCTTTTTTTTTTGGTGTTGTGCGGTGTTTAGGGGAGTGTTTGTGAGGTTGCGTGTGTGTGTGGGTGTAGCTGGATCGGTTCCACGACCGGCCGTCACAGCTGTTTACAAGTGAGGTCTTATTTCGACCTGTGTTTTTGTTTAGAGTGTACCTCAGCCTAGCGAGAGCAGCGGGCTATCCAACTCCTTCGTATTGCACGCAGGAGGGGTAGGTTTATCCTGGCTGGACTCTCCAGAACAGAGTTTTCTCTCTGTATGTCCTTGTTCTGTTGGGGGAAGTTTGGGCCACTGTTTATTCTTTTTAAATCCAAAAATGGATTCAGTAGGTGGGGGTAGGTCTCTATTTTAATTGTTTGTAAATGGGTGGAGACATGTTCTCCCTCCGTTTCCTGTAGAGTCCATCCAGTCCTCCCTGGTCGGGGAACCGGAGGTTCCTGGGATGCTGTAAACAAAGTGTAATAAAACGAAGGTTTTAGAACACCTCCCACGTAGGGGGACCAGAGGTACCCTTTTAGGTGGTTTTAGTTGGGAAGTAGCACGGTCATTGTGGTGTTTTATCATCACAGTGACCAATGCCCAATTCCACACCACTGAAATATAGATGTATTATAGTCGTTGATGGTGATTTAGACTGGGATTTGTGTTAGGTAAACGAAGAAAGAAACATGGTTAGACCATTTATGGGGGTGTAATATAGAGGGTGGGAGTCTTTATAAATAAAGAGAGGCTTGCACTTAAAAGAAGGAGAGGGGGTGGAGTTTGAATTGAGTCATAGAATAAGTTAAGAAAGGATAAGAATGTAAGTTAGAGATTCTTCTTTAATTCTATCTTCAGGCATGGTATCTGCAGAGAGCTGTAATTCTTCTTCTTCTCCGAAGGGAATTAATAATCCTAAGGTAAAAGAATATTCAAAGAAAAAGACAAGCAAAGTTACAGACTAAAATACATGAATCAGGAATTACAATAAACTATAGGAGGAAGGAAGAGGAGAGGTTTGACTCATGGGGGCTGGTCTAAGGAGGGTGTTGTTAAGAGAGAGGTGTCTGTATGTATGATAAGTTTGTTGGAGGTGTTGATATGACCAAGAGCACCGTTAATCAACCAGATGGCTGAGAAGTGTGCTCTGTCACTAGCACTGGATTGCATGACTGCGTATTTTTGTTGTAACCAATGGGTTACGTAATTTTGAAAGAGTGTTTTAGTTGAGGTGAGGTGACGGCTCTCTAAAGCCTTCCGGCTACCCCAAGCAATCCGCTGTGCGGTAAAAACCAAAAAGTTAGATGAGCAGTCCTTTTTAGTTCTGTTATTGAATCCAAAGATGAGCCAGAACATCGTAAGTTTGTTCTGGGGACTCTTAATCTGAAAGATCAGGTCTTGGACTAGGCACCACAGCTCTATATTCACCGGACATGAAAAGATAGAGTGTAATGCCGTTTCATCCGTCTCTGGACAATTGAGACATTTTGGTGATTTAATCAGTTTCCATTTAAATTTATTCTCCCATGTGGGGGAGAACGTTTCTAAGTAGTTTCCAGTGGATGTCAGAGGAGAACCCATCCACTAGTTGATTGACGGAGCTTTTCCAGATTCTATCCCACAGAAGCGTTCCCGAATCTAGTGAACTTTCCCATCTCCCCCTGTAATCCGGTTCCTGAATAGGTCGTGAGGACAGGAACTGATGTATATCCTGCTGAGATAATTTGTCCAGATCAGCTTTCTGTGCTCCTAAGCTTATTTCGTTATTTGTACCTACACTAATGTTGCAGCTAATCCAGTTATTAATTAGTGAGGTGTGATAGTCTGTTAGGTATTTTCCTTGTGATCTATATAATTTTAGTTTGTTAGTGAGGACATGCAGGCCGTCGGGGACGTTGTATGCCTCAGCTAAACGATTAAGGAAGAGGTTTTGCCATCTTGGTTTGCTATCTACATTCCTTATGATGTCAATAACGTTTAAGATTTGTTGAGCACCTGTTTTGCTCTCTAAGTTTATGAGATTTTACCCTCCTTGGTTTCGGGGTAGTCTAGTTATGTTTGTATTTGCCAGGTGTTTACGCCCCTGCCAAAGAAACCGATCGAGCTCGGCGCCAATGGAGCGGCGCACCCACGTTGGCATCCCTATGATTTTTTATTTATAGTAAATTTTAGAAGCTAAATAAGTGTTGATTAATTGAGTTTTAGTAAAAAAGGATAAATTAAGGGAGGACCATGCGGTTAGTAAAGCTTTTATTTTATTAATCGCTGGGTTCCAGTTGATTTTCTGGGTGTTAGTATTAGAATTGACAGGGAAGAAAATGCCTAGTAGTTTAATGCTATCTTCCACCCATTCGATGTTGTAGTGATGCAGGGGCTGTTGTTTGCCTCCCAACCATGCTGCCTTAGTCTTTTTGCGGTTGACCCTCGCCCCAGACGCTTTCTCGTACGTTACAAGTATTTGAAGGCTTCATCCAGGCTCTTTTCATCCTTCAGGAGGAGAGTGGTGTCATCCGCATATTGTATTATTTTAGCCTCTTTAACCTCTGACTTCTTTTGAACCTCTAACTGTCCTTGAACTATTGCATGTAAATAGCAGAAGACCACGTAATTTGTGAAAAGCGAAATGAATTCCATCATTCAAAATATGCAAAAACATATATATATATATATAATATGGCCTTACTTCTAAATTGTAGGTTTTTCAAATTCCCCCCGATATTCTCAGTATTCATATCAGTGGACTTCAAGATGACATTATCACAAACTTGTTGAGGCCTCTGCTTTACAGGGAATTTCTCAAAATTATGGCAATACGAGTACAACTTATTTCAGTTTGTGGGGGGTTTCAAATTTGTCTTTCAGGCTATGGGCAATAATGTACCGTTTACTGTTATATGTTTTTCCTCTGAAATGATCGCAAATTAAAAAAAATATTTTGGTAAATCACGTGATTAAACCATCTATG
Organism: Nautilus pompilius; assembly: GCA_018389105.1. Classification (NCBI taxonomy): domain Eukaryota; kingdom Metazoa; phylum Mollusca; class Cephalopoda; order Nautilida; family Nautilidae; genus Nautilus; species Nautilus pompilius. Next base: position 742,842 of record JACATO010000105.1, read on the forward strand.
TCTCTGTTAGTTTTTTGCTATACAAAATTATTTTCTGATGCAGAAACTTTGTTCATTATTCATATGTTTAAAAAATAAATTAGTTTACTAATTAAAAGTTTAAAACAAAATAATAAAAATAAACCAGAATTCTACCAGCTGTCTTTTAAAATAGACATTATTTTGTAAAAGACAAGTTTTTACATTTGATTAGTATCTTTAGATTATTTTAAATATGGTAATTTATCTTTAATTTTCTAAGTTGCAAGAAATAGAATATTTTGTATTTAGTCTTTGAGTTGACTGGCTATCTGTCTCAAACTACCTTAATGAAAGGTGAAAGATCAAGTATCGTTTAAAGCCTGTTCAGAATTATTCTGAAATCAGTTTCTCACAAAAACATAAATTCCTCTCTGTAAACATTGGACCAACTTCTAAGTAATTGTTTCACTAATACAAGAGTCTTTTGGATCAAGTTAAGGAAGACAAATGACATCATTTAACAGTTCCAGGGGAAAAACCTCAAATTAGCTGAATCGATAAAAAAAGTAAATATATTTATCTAAATATTAAATTGAATGGCAATTGCTACATTAAAGATGAACTTTGCATAATATTTACCAAGATTATTAACCCTTTTTAAGTCACCCAAGATCACCCCCACTACCATTCAAATCTGTAATATACAGAACAGGATGCACCATAGGGCTGTGACACATAGTATCTTCCTCATTAATAAGAAAAATTGTAACGATAGACCCATATCACCAACTCTACGTGTTTTGCATTACGAATGCATTGATTAAATATGCAGCCAGTCCAATACAAATGTTAATGATTGTAGACTGAGCCAGTTTAAATAATGTAAAAAATGGCGTTGGTATACCAAGGATTAAAAAAGGCATTTTTTCCTGGTGCACTGTATGTGTGACGTTTGGGAAAACAAAGATAATTCTATATCATTAATTTTGATGAAGAAAGTAATTAAAAGATTTATTTATTACAACTTATGTAGAATTATTACTAATATTATTATACATTTTATATTGTGTAAATGAATCTTTTCCATCGCGTCTTATCTTTTTTAAATTGCAAGATGCATAATAACGTAAGGAAATAATGCAAAAATGTTACGTCTTTTCCAAGAAGTTTCTAAAGATTATCCCGCCATCGTTTTCTTATTTTTTTAAAAATTGAAATATTCGTTTTCTTATTCTTAAAGAAACAAAATGAAACCCAGTTGGATACCTTTACCTTGATGATACTTCAGCCGGATTTCGCTTGAACTTTCCTGGTAGGTTACTTTGTATAATTTGATATGACGCGTAGGGTATACCGGGGCTAGTCGTCTCATCATTAGATACTTTATATTTAAGGACTTCTTTCAATAAAATTAAAGGGTATCTTTTTTAGTATAAGCAGCCATTTTAACTTTTCATGATGTTCAGGTAAATACTTTCTTGAGACACCGACCCCCTGATTGTGTGAGAGAATGGGACTGGTCGTCCAGCTGTTAGTGCACCATAATACAGCCGACACTCGCTATGGCAATTACAGGTGTGAACTTGTTTTATTTATGGTAAAAAGGTAATTTTGTTGGAAAGAAATGAGAGTTAATTAGCTTTAAACATGCATGCACACACTAAAGCACTTAACTATGTAAACTATATTCGTTTTCAGATCGCAAATAAGCTTATTTTCTCGAACCCCATGAACATTTAACTTATTTCCAGCAGAACGTGAACTAGGGGATGGTTGCGATTACTTCCAAACATCACGTGACAACCTTCGCCAGCCGGGGTTTACAAAAATGAAACTGCGCAATCCAATAATACTCTGCTACTACTGCACGGGAAACTCACATCACGTTCTATCCTACTTAATAAATTACTTGAAACAAAAGCAAACGAACGGCATGAATAAAATAATAAACAGAATACAGCCAATGCACTCACGACCTGAGAGCTCTAACAATTGCTCATGGTCTTTTTAAACTACGGCCGTGTGGCTATGGCGCCACCGTCATGGCGGCGGAATTCTCCGCCTACAGGTCCGCAGCGAATGTTCGATACTGCACAAGAGACATAACGACCCTGCTCTCCTGACAGGTTTTAAGCTGTGCTTAGCAGAGACCCAACATGTGCAAAACCTGAAACTCGTTTAATAGAAACACGGTAAAGATAAAATAGCGTTTACGTTACAGTCTGTGTAAAACCCGATATGTATTATATTTTTTATGAAAATCCCACAACTTTTGCGCTTCCTTATCGTAGATTATAATTTTGTAAAAAAAAATTCCGAAACAAAATCAGTCTCAAAGCGGGAGCGATAAAAATTGAGTCACGGAACTATTAGCGATTGTATTCGCGTTTAAACACGAAAAACGAAACGGTAATTTCCCGGTCATTTTGTACAGACCCGCCTGGCGCTTGGATTTCTGTTTTCCCTGATCGGCCATAACCGGTGTCAAAACTCCTTCGCACATTAACTTGCGCAGCACTGACAAAGCTAACGGGGAAGAATAATGGTGTTTTTTTTTTTTATTTCTATGGAAATAACTTTACGATTTGCTAGCGGCACAATTTCTTGCGAGTTTTGTTTGCGAACGAACCAGAGAACTCTGTGATTATTAATTGCTTTCCCATCTAAACGTTTGCTCAAAAGGGGTATCTCTTACTACTCGACGATCCGGCTTCTTGCAAATGGGAACTTTAGTATAAAATACGAAACAGGCGGATTCTCCAGTAAAATATGCATTTATCTCTGGCGGCGATGTCGAAAGACTCCAGATCGTATCGCATGGCCGTCAGTGGAAGTCAGAGCAAATGGGTCCTCTTCCGAAGTGCACAAGCAGGAGAATCATCTCGTAAATTCCATCCATCCTTAATAATATAGTGTTATCAGTTTGCATTGGCTGCAGTTATATAGATAACAGAATTAAATCAGTAAATATGGGATCATGGCTATTAAACGAAAAGAATTTGTCTATCTTTAGTAAAAAGAGAGAGAGAGAGATGGAGAGATGGATGGAGAGAGAGAGATGGAGAGATGGAGAGAGAGAGAGAGACACGACGTCGTTTGTCCATATTTTATTTATCCGATAAATTGTGTAAATTATTTACTTAACGAAGACCATTAATGATATTTATCATGAATTTTGTGAAGTTTGGAAATGTCAGTAAATTTTTCCATATTTTAGAAATGTCTGTTGAATATCTACTAATGCGAGGACATTAGCGTAGTTTCTGAAATATTGTACACTGAATGCCAGGACCCTGACCTGTCAGTATTTTGGATGAATGATTAGCCTGCAATCACTATGATGAGATGTAGGGTTTGATGTATTGGGCATTTTTTCGACATCTTTATCTGTACATACTTTTTATGTGCAAAATCTGTAAAATATTTACTGTAGGAAAAACATAAATGATGTGTCTCTGACGTTTGAAGCAGTATCATAAAGACCTTTATACGTAAATATTTTGTATGCGTTAAAACCATGGAATATTCACTAGATTAAGGATATTAATGATGCATTATCTGAAATTTTGTTCATTTTGTGCAAGGATTTGATTTGAATTTATGTTAAATCTGTAGAAAGATGCTAAAGTAAGGACAACGATTATGTATTGTCTCATGTTTTGTGCATTTAGCGAAAATTTAAATATGTTCATATTTTTATATATGCCATATCTGTAAAAAAAATTTTAAAGGATATTGATAGTGTTGGGACTGCTTTTATACTTGCTTTCACAAAATCGTGTATAAAATACTAATTATGTTACTTTCATTATTACTGAATATCAGTTTCACAGATAATATATACGAATATAAATCGCGTACTTTTAAATTTGCTGAAGAAGAAAACAAAAAGATTTCAAATATGAAAATGTTGGTCGTTAGCAATTGAAAATAGATTAATCGTTTTGTATTTACAAGTTTGGGTCTGACTATCAAGTATATTGCTGCTTATAACAGCATAAATATTGATGGATAAATTACAAGCCGTTTTCCTCCAATATTGTGCGCCTAAATAGATTTTGCAAAACGTACATTATTCCCTGACACCGAAAGTTTCGTATATCCGTTGTTCTGGCCCTTATTTTTAATTTTCCTATAAAAATTATGATTTGTTGAGAATAAATATTTCCTTTTAGAATAATGCCTGAGTATTCTTTAAACTTAATAATAATAATTTTATTAGCTACATTGGATGACAAGCTTAAGGCGCCCCGTGCAGCAGAATCTGATGTTAATTAATGGAATCGTAGAACTAATAAATCTATAACAACTGTTTGTGCACAATAGTGGACACCTTTTCGCTTTCGATAAATCGTCCCCAAGGCAACGCTTTCCGCCAATAAAAGACAAGAGATCGTTTGGTGACCTTAGCCGTGTTCGCGTTGTCATGATCTGATAGCCAGGTAAATTGACCGCATAGGTAACTTCCAGGTAGGTGGTAAGATTATAAAGCGAGATGTGACCTAGAAATCGTATCACTCAAAGTAGCCTTTTGGGGGCTGCAAAATGTGGCATCCAATTTGGCTTGGATAGAAAAAAAATTTGCTTGGAACTCAAACTGCTATATGTATTTACCAATTCCTCTTTGTTATTGTTTTAAAATATATAAACAGCTTGGCATATGTAACAGAAGTGCACACATGCTGCGGTAAATAGTGATAGAAAACGAGCATAACACAAGATTTATGGAGGTCAGGTGATCACTATATTAAGGTAAAAAGCGAGAAGAATGGACAACTTGGAGGTCAGAAAGGGAGAAGACAGCCAAATGTCGATACAAAAGCCAAACAGGCCATATTCAACTTAAATTTATTTACTACGAAACATGAGACAAAAAATATTAAGTGCCAATTAGACACGGTGCATTAGCTTCTTTAATGCAGTCAGTGAATAATAATAAGATGACTGCTGTCTATAATGAGAAGGATGAAGTCTGAGCAATTTGAAAGTCTTCAGCAAACGCGAATTTCCTGAACTACGGAATGGAAAAAAAGTGTAAACATGTTTAACTTCAAACAAATTCAATCTAGATGTACAACTTTTTAAAGTTGAAAACAAATATTTTACTAAAAGTGTGTATATGTTATTAAAAAAAAAAAAAAAAAATATGACTAAATATGAAACCATTGCATCTTTTCGGTAATTTTTCAAACGCGCGCTTTCTTATTCTATTAAAACTGTTTACTGCTGACTGCTTCTTTTAATCTCTTTATTTATGGCAAAAGCCATTGATTTTTTTAAAAAAATTTTCTGGTCACTAGAAGGGCGTTACTAGCCGCAATGAAAATTCCCCAAAACTGTTCCTATTTTCTCACTATTCTAATTGTAACTTCTGAAAAAAAAATTTATTCACCTTAATCTGAGTGGAGATTTATAATTTATATTTATGCTAACTTTAAAATATTTGCCTTGATAATTAAATTATTATAATGCTTCCTAATATTTCTGAAATATTTTTCCCATCTAGAATTTGAAAAGAACTTTGTAACTTAAATATTTATTATTATTTTCTTTAAAAATTAAAAATGGAAAGATATGCATTTTTCTTAAAGATTAAACATTATTTTATAGTATACTATTTATTATTATTATTATTATTATTATTATTATTATTATTAATGATAATAATGAATGCAATTATGAATACATTTCTTAAGATTATTTTAGCTGATTGCACTTATGTTGAAAATTGAAAATAAAAACATTACCGTTTCGCACCTTTAATTTAATGATTTAAAATGTTGCGAATTAATAATTCCCAGAATTTAGTAGAAATACTAATGAATTCAGATAATTATGTTCTAATAGAGCGCATAAAATTACTGTAGCAAATTTCAAAAATGTACACAAATAAGGATAATTAATGCAGAACGTCTTTACCTGCTGTTTGGTGTTTACCACAAAAGTCACCTTAACGAAGAATTTTCTTGTCGTTAAAATTTTAGACAGCGGAGGTCACAGGAAGTCGGTTTTCCGAGACATTTAGTGGACGCGAGGTTTCGCCTGGTGAAATCATGTCTCGTGAAAGACCGCTGCTGGCGACCATGCGACCACTGACGACAAAGCCATACCAGCCAAGCAGCGCGAACACGTTCCCGACCTGGTTACGCTCATCCTGTGCGGCGATTAGAAGAGGTTTAAAGGTAAATCTCAGCTGTTTTTCCTGGCTGCATGACGGCTGCTGCAATAATCGCCCGTGAACACGACATTTGTGGAGACCGAGCGCTAGAACCACGGGATTTTTCTTGGCATTCTACAAGCGAGGAGAAATCACCCAGACCCCAAGGCCATCAAGGCAATGACTTACCCTATCCCTGCAAACTTTCTGCGGCTTTTCTGACGGTTGCTTTTGTGTTTAGCCCCACACACACGGCAAGGCTGAGCTAGAAGAAAACGTCGCTAGAGTCATTGCGCAGTCAATAAATTCTCGACGATGTCTACAACTGCCTGACTCCAGACAGAACCTTACCGGGCTCTGAATCCACTCTTTTTTCTTGTTCGGTTTTCAAACACTTCTCCGTTGATCTATGCTGATGCTACTTAATAAACTCAATTCATTCTTTATATCCCCTGGCATATGATGTCGGTTATGGCCCATCTATGTTTAAATTTGAAGTTATCGGTACTACACCAACTTACCCTTGTACCGAATTTCCCCTACGAAACCTGAGAACCAAAGAAGAATAGAAATAGGACCGTGGCGCGGATTACAAAGCAAATATGTGAGCAGCGTAGTCAGTATGCAAATTAGTGTTGAGAAGGAGTAAGGCATATTTAATTAATAGTAGGAAAAAACCGTCTGGTAATTGAGTAACAGTTTGAGATTCCTAGTAAAGTTATCCCATAATTTTAACTTAAAATTGGTGCAGAATTTTGTCCGATGTCATCTACTTTAGATTAACACCCTCGCGTATTCTGCCATTCAGATACTTCTCATTTATAGAAACTCTTTGTTTACCACAGGTTTGTTCTGCTTTGGTTTCTATTAATTCAGCATTACAAAATAAATATTAGAATTTCATATTATAGCGACAAGCAAAACGGGGGCTTTTGGATATCTAACAAAACGAGATCTCTAAAAAATGTCTCGTAGTTAACTTTCATTTGCGCAATAGGTTATTCAAATACTTTCTAAACTACAATGAGTCATATATGATTTATGATGTGAACAAGTATTAGTTAGGTATTCATGCTTTTATTTTTAATCTAATACTCGACAGTTCTCAAGATTTGTTACAGTTGTTTATTTTTAATCACGACTGTAAAATGCGCATGAATACATTCGCCAATTCACAGATTTTCTTCAAACCGGTTTCCGAAAAAAAAGGGCTATCGATTGAAGCTGAGAACTCTTAAACTGTTGTACATAATCGACTCTTAACTAAAAAGGAAAACTCTAATCAAGAAGGAACTTTGCAAACATTGAAATCTGAAGAAAAGTTAATAAAGGAATTGAATGAAAATACACCGTTTTAGAAACAAATATTGGCTGACTTTTCAGGCGAGCACGTAGTGTCGTGTAGATGTGCATGTAAGAAAATAATGGTCTAGCAGACATTTGTGTCCGCCTGTAAGATTTCAGAAGTGGTTTGTTTGAGTATGTCTTTAAATAAGCGTCAATAAGAACATTAAAGACACACACACACAGAATAGTCTTCGAACATTTTTGCAGTCAGTGATATTTGTTTTAGTTCTCATATAAACAGTTGACAGTTTGTGTGTGGGTGGGTGCATGTCAAATGAAGCGATGCATGTTTTTGAAAAGTAAATGGAACTTTAACATTAATAAAATGCAATATTTTAAAAATCTTTACTCCCAACTGAGGTTTGCTATCAGGAACAACTATTTCTTTCCTGAATTTTGGAACATATCAGGAAATGTAAATGCCTGGTAATTTAGTTTTATAGCGTAAAATATGTTTTTCATTTGATATCTTTACTTTATGTACTTTTAATCATTTGGAATAGTAATTTTATGATTGGATCATTGGTTAGAGCAAATTCTTTCGTTAAAAACCTTTGCTACGATAGTAGAAAATTATCGCTTTAGGCCAGTGATGGAGGGGCAACCTATAATAGTGAGTGGGCCCTATGATTAAAATTGGACATGTGCATTAAGCACGACACCGCGAATAAGCTTAAATATGTTTAATACCAGCCAAATATTTCATAATGAGTTATAGAAAGTTCTTTAAAGGATGGCCATCAACTTCAAATGGTAAACGCAAAAGAAAGATTTATGGGCGAACGTCAACGAAAGGCCTCGTGAGCCGCACTCAGAAACTTGATGGGCCGCAGGTTGCCCACCACTGATCTAGACCAATAAATATTTAAAAGTTGAGTTTATTTAAAACGGAAAAAAGCAATAAATATTTGAAAATAATTTAGGCTTTTCTTAGTATATTTAATAATAAATTTTGCCAATAAACTAACGTTTCGAGTTCATTTTCTGCCAACATCATGGTTAAGACTGTGGGTAGCCCGCTGCTCTCGCTAGAATGAGGTACACTAACACTAAAAAAATAATACAGGTCGAAATAAGACCTCAATTATAAACAGCTGAGGCGGCCGGTCGTGGAACCGACCCAGCTCCCACCACACCCTTGCAACTTCACACACATACACCAACAATTGCACCCACCCACCAAAAAGAAAAAAAAAACTGTTCTTGGCGTGTTAACATTGTAAACTCAAACTTACAACAAACAACAACAAACAACACAACAACAACAAAACAACAACAACAACAACAACACAACAACAACAACAAACAACAACAACAACAACAACAACAACAACAACAACAACAACAACAACAACAACAACAACAACAACAACAACCAACAACAACAACAACCAACAAACAACACAACAACAACAACAACAACAACAAACAACAACAACAAACAACCAAACAACAAACAACAACAACAACAACAATACTAATACAACAATACTAACAACAACAACAATAACAATAATAATAATAATAATAATAATACATAATAATAATAATAATAATAATAATAATAATAATAATAATAATAAAATAATAATAATAATAATAATAATAATAATAATAATAATAATAAATAATAATAATAAAAATAATAATAATAATAATAATAATAATAATAATAATAATAATAATAATAATAAATAATAATAATAATAATAATAACAATACTAATAATAATAATAATCAATAATAATAATAAAAAATAATAATAATAATATAAATAATAATAATAATAATAATAATAATAAATAATAATAATAATAATAATAATACTAATATAATATAATAATAATAATAATAATCTAATAATTAATAATAAACTAATACTAATAATAATAATTAATAATAATAATAATAATAATAATACTTAATAATAAAATAATAATAATAATAATAATAATCATACTTAATAAAATTAATACTAATTAATAATAATAATAATAATAATAAAATAATAATAATAATCCTAATAATACTAATAATAATAATAATACTAATCATAATAATAATAATAATAATAATAATAATATCTAATAATAATAATAATAATAATAATAATAATAATAATAATAATAATTAATAATCATAATAATAATAATAATAATAATAATCATAATAATAATAATAATAATAATAATAATAATATAATAATAATAATAATAATATACTAATAATATAATAATAATAATAATAATAATAATAATAATAATACTAATAATAATAATTCCTAATAATAATAATAATAATAATAATAATAATAATAATAATAATAAAATAATAATAATAATAATAATAATAATATGGTAAGATCGAAGCCCGTAGCTCTATAAACAGCACCTGACAAAAATTGCCTTCTTTTTCTCTTAAAGAAAATCAATCGAAATTACTTCGATAGATCTCTTTACTAATGAAGTCCTTTGAATTTTAATTTGTACCGAAAGCCTTTTATTTGTATTCGATATGAATGGTGCGCTAATTTTCCATAACTATTGTATGATAGTAAAACAAAAATAAATCAACGGGCGTTTATAAAGGAAAAAAAAACACAAATATCACGAGAAACACGGAAAGAACTCCGCGTGTATCGCATATTCTTTCTTTAATGCAAAGTGGTTCTAATAAATGAGACCTTCTCCACACAAAACATCTGATGAAATATGCAATAATGGCAAAAGTGTATTGAAAACAACAAGTAATTGCTAACTGAACACATCGCACGTTTCATTAAATTCTAATAATTTTTCTTTTGAATTTCTGAAAAATCCTTTGGATGCCAAGTTTTAGGAAAAAAAATACCCCCCCCCCACCCAAAACTATTTTTTCTTCAATAGCCTTTAATCCTGGTGGAAATTAAAAAAGAGAAGAAAGAAGAACCGCTTTCGCCACAAGCCATCCGATAGAGGTACATTTAATACAAATACATAAAAGGACTTTTTTTTCCTTTCTAATTTTGCTCATTCTAGAGGATCGCAGAAAGCAGAAAAAAATATAATCTGTAACAGGGTGATGAGTGATTTTGTTTATTTTGTAAGCAGACAAATTACTGTGGGCCTGCGTTCAGCGAATACACTGTGAAATAAACGGAAAGCAGAGACGTAGAGCATTAATTTCTTCCGGAGACTAAGTTTGTCTCCCGCCATCTTCACGCTCATATCGCTATATAGACGTCGTCTTTGGAAACGAAAACGTATCCTTTAACAAGGCAGGTGAGCTACTCAACGCGTGGGAAGTACCCGCACATTAGATTTCTTTAAAACCAGCATCTAATCCGAGAGAGAGAGAGAAACAAACTACCTACTTATACCTATTTACGCCAAATTTCTTGAAAAGTGATAGCTATAAGCGAAAATTATAGACCACCGTATTTGGTCTAATCGAAGTAGGAATTGAATTCACTAGACGAGGACTGGATATCTCTACTCGTGCATCTGTCAAACGATAATGGTGCAGAGGAGCATTAAATTACTTTTCATTACAGAATATTTTTTTTATATTAGGCTGTCTCATAGCTTTCAATAACACGGCCATATCAGTGAGGAACTCTGCTTACAATATTTATTTGATGATGAATATAGAAATAGGTAGGAAATGCATTAACCGTAAAAAGAGCTTAGGGATAATGGAAACGATTCCTTCTCGGTTGCTCAAACAGCGTAAATCAGCAAATTCCGGATTTTTTAACTCTGAAATTCAATCCAGTTAAAATACAATTTTGTGCATTCGGTTTTTTTTTCCTTAAAGAGGAAATTTCGGAGGAAAAGAAGAAGAAACTAACTGCCCACTATCGTATTTTCATTCTTTAATGTCTTACTTACCTGAATAAGGTAACTTCCTTTCTGTTCACGATTCTTTTATAAGTAACTTTTAGGACAATTTCTGTTTAATTGGGTAGTTTGGATAGATAACATTTTCTTGTACTAATAATTAAAATATTGCAGGTGTGTGGTTATTTTACATAACAAAAGACAGATCAATTGTAAAAGGTATTCATAAAGTAACAACAAAACGCCTTTTAATAGGGAATTATATTAACTATGTACAATGAATAAAAAATGAACAAAAAATATTTATGAAGATACTGAACATTTTTGAAGAGAGTAAGATGGTACAGTTTTATGACGATAGAGCACCGTTATGACGATATATCTTTCTGGAATGTGTTTACAAACCTGTAGTGTGCATACATAACAAATGAAATGGGAAAAACATTATGTAAATATCTCCACTTTCATATGACAGTTATTTGCTGTTTATTATCGTACGAAAATTGCTTTCAAATAATGTACACCCGTTTAAAACTGAGAACATCGGAATTTATTGCATATAAATGTGAGTTTTTAGTATCTCAAGATACTGTAGACAGCTAACGCTGAAGCTGGGATTAGAACCAGGAATCTCCGATTGCTAACCATGTGCGCTACCGACTGAGATCAGATACTGAAAAGATATATAAGATACATCATTATACTTGTGAAAAAACTACTAACTCTGTTACAGATACTACGGTGAGATCTGCAGCAAAATATCATCGAAATTTGTGTTCTATAATAAAGAATTAAAATTTCATGTGGCCGCAATTAGCTTTGATAACACTGTGCAACACAAAATTTTCCGCATAAACAAAAATAGGTGATTTTGGTCAAATCATAGGTGCTGAGTTCAAAAATGCATATTAAAACATTGTATAACATCTAGATTTTTTGTTATTTTGATATGTATATAGGTGTACGAGTTCAAACAGCTGTAGGAATTCAAGGAGTGAATCGACGGAGCTGAAATTTGGTGAACAGATGGCAGGATGAATTCTCAGTCGAGTTCTATATCTGTTTCAGGATGAACTGGCCCAGTTCTGGACTAGTCGACCTGGTACATCGGATGTAAAGGACTCAGATGTAAGGGACCATTTTTCCAGGTCCAATCAAGGCAAGATATATTGATATCAAGTCGGATGTAAGGGGCTTGACAAATGAATGTATTTACAACATAATTGAGGACAATAAACTAGTCAGTACCTACCACATGACAGATTCTTTGCCCCTTACCATAGCATCCAGACGATGTTGTGCGAATAATCCAAATATTTTTTGTTATGTTTTCGGCAAATTTACCCAAAAAATCACAGCAGAGAGAATTACAGATCTGGTCAAAGTTGCATACCATTCTTACTTCAAAGTCAAGCTTGGGGACCTGGACAAAGTTGGGCGCCTCATATAAATTGCAATACTTGCTATTCTGGTCTCACAAAATGGATACTGGAAAATCCTTTGCAATTCCAATGGGTTGGGGAGAACCTAAGAATCTCAACAGACTAACTTTTGTATTAAACAAAGAACAAGCACAAAATATAATACCCTGACATCCGCTCTGCTATAAAGCCTGTTCCTCACAGTGATGAGCTACCCGTTCCAATACCACCTCCTAGCTATGAAGATCTTGAAGTTGGCGGTAATTCAGAGCCGGAAAACAGGTAGTCATCTGACAGTGATTACAACCCTGATAAGGAGAATGGCCAATATTGATAACACAATCTGAACTCAATGACTTGATTCGTGATCTAACCAAGGATAATTCAGAATTGCTTGGTTCAAGGCTGCGGCAATCGAACTTGTTGGCACCTGGCACACTGATCTCAGTTTACAGGAATCGCGGTGAAAAACTGGCCAGCTTTTTTGAAACCAAGGACAATCTTTGCTATTGTACAGATATCAATGGTTTGATGAATGAACTGGGTTATTATCATAATCCGGATGAGTGGCGGCTGTTTATTGATTCTTCAAAGTTTAGTCTCAAGGCAGTTTTACTGCACAATGGCAATATTAATCCGTCTGTCTCAGTGGCCCATGCAACTGGAATGAAAGAGTCATACAAATCTATGGAAACTATACTCAATGCCATCAAATACAGTGAACACAATTGGAGCATATGTGAGGATTTAAAAGTGATTGGCTTACTTACTGGAATGAAAAGTGGTTTTACAAAGTATTGCTGTTTCCTTTGACTGTGGGATAGCAGAGCCACTCAGCAGGTTACCAAAAGAAAGAACTGGCCAAGAAGAGAATGATATGCACCTGGTGAAAACAGTGTAATGCACCAACCATTGCTAGCTCCTGAAAAGATTCTTCTACAACCAATGCACATCAAATTAGGTCTAACGAAGAATTTTGTGAAGGCTATGAACAAGGAAAGTGATGGGTTTAAGTATCTCAGAACAAAATTTCCCAAACTGAGTGGTGCCAAACTGAAAAAAGTGATTTTCATTGGGCCTCAAATCAGAAAAAACTCTTATTGATCCAGAGTTTGAGAAGCAGTTGATTGAATTGGAACTTAATGCTTGACAATCCTTCAAAGCAGTTGTCACTGGTTTCTTAGGCAATAAGAAGAGAGAAAACTATATAGAGTTATTGAAGATTACCATGTAATGAACACAGAGAACGTTTTCATCAAGAGGTTTCCTACATGGAGCAGCGATATCAGGTCAGATATAATTCAGCTATTATGGGAGATTTTTGTTGGTTTTTTCAGAGAGAATCGAGTGCAAGCTACAAGAGACACTCACGTAGTACAACACATTTCAAACAGAAGAAAGCTTCTGAATAAGCTGATGGCGGAAGTGATCGAACCATTCATGACAATGTACGAAATGTTTCTCACTGAAAAGTAGTATAAACTCTTGACTTTTACTGAGTGGGACATATTATGAAAATCTTTGAGGTATTTATCCTTTGAACTATTTAACTTGCAATAACAAAAGATCTAGACGTGCTAGAGAAAAACGGATGGTACCATTTAAATCAGCGTGTAAAAATTAACCAGAAACATCTAATTATACGTACGTATGCGGAAAACAAAGAGTTGAAATTTGTTGCATAGTGTAACAGTTTTAAAGCGAAAGATAATCTTTTACAATAATGAGTACAGATTCTTGACTACAATTTTTCTATGATGAAGTTTTAAGTGTTTCAATGTTGTGATTGTTTCCTTTGCAACTTTCAACGTAAATGCTATTGGGTTTAGATTTGATAACTCTGTAGTTTATTCTACCTTTGTCTTTTAGTTTTTATAAAATATTTACAGAGTTCATGCTGCTGGAATATATTAGGTTGTTACAAACCTTTTATCGGTATTTTACCGCAACAATGAGACTTCATATCGTTGCTGAACGTGAAGTTTATTAATCAGAGTTAGTCCCATTACAATCAATACACTTCTGCCAACAAGTTACAAGCACATTTATACCATTCTGAAAAAATCTGGATTTCTGTGCTCGGTAAACTATTGAAAGGCAGTTTCAATTGCTGTTTGGTTGAGAAGGATATCATACGGAAGAAGCTGTCGAGGTGTTTGTAAAGATGGAAGTCTGTGGGTGAAAGGTCTGGTGAATGGGCTGGGTGAGGGAGAACTTCGTACCCTAACGTGTTCAGTTTCTGAAGAGTCATTTTTGCAACATGAGCATGAGAATTATCGTGGAGCAGGATTGGGCCTCTTCGATTCACCAGTGCCAGCTGTGGTTGAGAGAGTAACGTTTAATTCGCGATAGTACCTTACAGCTGTGATAGTTTTGTTTCTTATAACAAGCGAAGAGCAGATCTCCAATCGGTGATTTTGTTGTTGTTCATTCAACTAGTGAGGCACCCACCTGTCAAACTTTTCCACCTGCCGATTGCATCATGATTCCGGGAAACAGTTGCAGTGCTTACGTCGAGTTCTCTAGAAATTTCTCGCACTGTTTTTTTTTTTTTGGATCGATTTCAACTGAGGCTTTCAGACAGTCGTCATCACAGCTGGAGGGATGTCCACTATGTTCCTTATCTTCGAGGCTCACATCTCCTGATCGAAATTTTGCAAACCGATTGTTGTACTGTGCATCATTTGCTGTGTCCTCTCCCCATGCTTGCTTAATGTTACGAGTTGCCTCCCTTGCTTTGTGGCCCGGTTTGGACTCGTGAAGCAAAATGGCACGAAAACCTTTTCTAGTTATGCTTTACTCAGCTGAAACAAATACAAATTTTATGACTTTTAAAAAAGGTAGGTTTTACATAATGTATGCCAAAGCACACGCTACCAAACGATAAAAAACTTACCTACATACACCTTCGCAAACATGCAATAAATGAACCTCAAATTAACATAATATGAAAACTGACAAAAACCTTTGTAACGACCTAATATTTCGGTTTCTCTCAACAGTTTCCTTGATGATGGAAACGTTATTCCTTTCTTTTCGATAATTGCTTATGTAGATATCTTCCTGTCGATGATCTCTCCAATCAGTTCCTTCTGACCCCAAAATTTTTGTGAGTCGTACATCCCCCAGAACAATTTTTAGGTTAATCACGATCACTCTGAAAAGTAGGTATTATACAATTTCAGCAAACACATCTCTTGGATGTTTCTAAACTCCATTTATAACATTTGAGGAATAGAGATTTACTTTCCTTTCATTTCACTATAAAACCTTATTTCCAGAATTCTCTAACCTTTTAAAAAATGATTTTTGGTTTCTTCTCTACTACTCTTCCATTCAAAACATCACTGTGCTGGGTATATTTTACTACTACTAACCATTTCACTATTCTGCAATTCTTTGACAGCCGTATAGCAGGTTTTATTCTGTATCTATTTACCATTCTCTCTAGCATTTACCTTGTTTTCTCACCTGTCCTCTTTGGTTCGCTGTCAGGGTTGAGATGGTCTCTCTGATGCAGTATTTTTTGTGGAATCTTAGAATAATTAAATATTTAACTCCAATAAACCAAACTATCACTAAATTCTAATTTAATTAAAAGAGTTGACAGTGACGATTTTACTAAATCTCAATTGTCTTGATTAAAAAAAAACACTTTTTAAATAGGAAATAATTTAAGTTCATCGTTATCATTTTAGTCTACGCATCACAGAACGAAATGAAAAGGATTTCTCTTATTTTTGCTACCTGAATGCGTCATTTCGCATTCCAAAATTGGTTCGGTTTTTTTCTCTCTCGCTGCTGTATCTACTGAAATGCAGGTGCGAGCTGATGAATGTTGTTAAAGCATTTCTGACATTTTAATGTCTTTCCCCAGGTATCGCCGCAGCCTTAGGCTCTACTGTCAGTTAGATTAGGCTTATCCCCTGCCGACGGATGGTCAATACCGTTTCTCAATTCACGATAAGCGATATAATAATAAAAATGGGAGATGGACAGCTTTAGCTATTTTACTTCACTAAGTGGACGAGATGAAGTCATTTTAATTATTTACCACGCATCTGAATATCTTACTGAGGAGCAGCTGAAGGGAAAGGTTCATTCCGCAGATATAAGGCAGCTGAGAAAAGAACCAGAAGAGTTCGTGCAGTAAAATAGATACTAGTTACTTTCTACTGCGCTGAACAGATCGCCAACGTTGGCTGGGATCCGGAACATTAGCCGAGCGAGACAGAGGTGTAAGTGACACCGACAACAACAACAAAAAAAATTCGCTAAAGTGCCTGTTGAGGCACATCTAGCGAATCCATCCTGAGTCTCAGCGGTAGCCCAGGAGACCGGCTGGTGAAAACATGCCCTTGAGAGAGAGAGAGAGAGAGACGTTCCCGGCCAGAATCGAAATTTGGGGCCCTAGGCTAACCATCGGGATATTTTGCCGCCAAATGTGTAATAAGTAAATAAGAGCAGGTGCATCTGTTAAAATTAAAAAAAAAAGATATCTGAGAATTTAAATTAAAAAAAAAAATAAAGTTTGCTAAAGTTTCAGATCGTTTTCTTCTTGCAGGATTTCGCGAGAGATGCTCAAGTGTTGGCCTCATTTTGAAAAGTTATCATCAGAATACCCGATCGCCCTATGTAAAGTTCAGATCGTTAGACGACTGTCCAGTGGTGGCAGCTAGTAATGATGTAATAAAAGCCTATTTACTTTGGATTCCTCAACTGGAAGGTTACCTGTGAGTGTGGGGAGATCATGAGTCACAGAAAATCTCTTGCGGTCAAGATTATCTGACCGATCATAGGTACCAGCTTAAAACCGTAAGCCCGACGACCTTACTACTGTATTAACAACTGGCACCGGTGTTCGGTTTCTCGTCTACAACGCCAGGAAACACGATTAGGGTCCTCGCCGCGTTATTTATGGAAAACTTTACTACAAAGAAGCGGCCCAACCCAAGTCAGCAGCAGATTTTTACCCATTTGGGAATCTCTTTCACACGCGTAAGCCTTTCCATTTAATCTACACGGTAGCTTTGACTAGGATCGGAGTGGCAAGTAAGCGTTGTGGTGAGCAGAAGTCTCATTTCAATCACGTGCATACGTTGGGCCTGCTACATCAATCCCGAGGTACACTCACCCAGCTCTAATTATGCCAATCATTTTGCGCGAATTTTGTTTACCTTTCTAGGGTGGCCATCATTGCATAACGAAATTCGAATATGTTTAAAAAATTTTAATGCCATTCGTGGTTTTTTTCGTTCGTTTGCGCATCCGAAAGTAATTCAGTTTTTGAATTATATTCTCATTTTTTGTTTGCCATAAGCACTTACAAATTAACAAAACTAATCATCTTTAAATACTACTTATCTTAACACAGCATTAGTTCGAAGACCCAATTTTACTTTTCCTTTCATGTCTGGCAGGAAGAACCAACGATAACCTCTCGTCTTGACATCACATTTACTTTATTTCTTATTCTATTTTATGCAAATACCGCGTGAGGGTGACATTTCTCTGGTAAAAGGGATACATTGTACGTAGAGATCGATACATTTGCCATTATAAAAGTGGAAGCTGTCAGAATCTTTGTGTGTACTATTTCCGGTGAGTCTTTAACCTACTATCCAATAATATATAAAACGAGAAATTGTTAATTAAAGCCCAAGCATTTATTTTATAAATGCAAACATCTTTGGCAAGAATTAGGCGATACTTCCACATTCATGAAAGTTAACCGTGTTTAAGGTTGAATGGACGCCATCTTTTTCCAAAACGGTGTTCATAAACGAGGTAGTAGAGGGTAGGTGATGCGACTGCTGGTAGGTGCCACAGTCGTCAGCACCAATGGAGCGAATGACTTATGGAGGAAAATCAATGATGCCATGTTTGTCATCTTGTGCTATTTTTTTAAAAAAAAACAAAAAAACTGGGCCAATCAAGCGTTCGGTGGAATTTTAATAAAAAGATGAAAGAGCTTTATTGGTCGTATAAAAGTATATATATCCGGGATTGTGCCAGTGGTCAGGGGTTTAGCGACAGTTTAGCGATATAGGGATGAATGTTTACAATTGAGGGAACATCGCTGGTTCCACTCGCTGCCTGTAGTGTCGGATGTCAGCTCGATTTCCTCACGGTGCCTCGAACTCTAAATGCTAGAGGATAAAAACGATTTTTAAACTCGTTTCTCTCTCTCTCCCTCTCTCTCTCTCCGGCTGACGATCACCAGCTCCGCCGCTCAACTAATATGGGTGGACGACAACCGAAGACTTTCCGCTCGGGTGCATTTGCGCAGCGTCTTCATCAGGATGATTCATTCGCTCTTACCCTGCCGATTTCGGATTCGATCCAGATTTACGAGATCAGCAGCGTGAAGAATGGTAACCACCTTGGTCAGAATATAATCTGATAAACTCACCCAGGCTTTTGTTCTGCGATCGACAAAAAACAGCGCCACAGACGGGCAGTGGACATTTCGCAAGCAACAACAACAACGGAAGGAGGTGAAAGGAAACTGTGTCTTCAAGGCCGGAATACATTGCACGTTGATATTAAGGATTCGCGATTCTACATCTAGAGTTCTCAGCCGCGCGCTTTACGACGATACTTTGTCTCAGCAGCCAGTTCCTGCTACCTCCACGCTGTTTGTAAAGTGTTGCCTAAAAACAAAGCAGACATTAACATTTCTATTTCATTCCAGATACTGATAAACTTAATCGCGACGGTCACTGTTTGCTCAGAGACGCATTTCACCAGTTCTGCAACAACAACTAAAAAGATATATTTGTGGGACATCGGGTGGAGCTAACCTATGTTCAGGTGTCGCATTTGTATTGACGAGATGCATGTGAAGTTTCACGGTTTTCTTAGATTGTACTTACTGTGAATAATAAGATGTTTGTGAAAATCTGACTTCAATTGCTACTAAAATAAAAGGCGTCAATAACGATTTATGGCTATCGTTTTACTCTTTAGATTTAATAAAAATCTGCTTTTCTGTTGACTTAAATAAAATATCCATCCAATGAGTTTACATATAATTATAATAATAATAATAATAATAATAATAATAATAATAATAATAATAATAATAATAATAATAATAATAATAATAATAATAATAATAATAATAATAATAATAATAATAATAATAATACAACAACAACAACAACAACAACAACAACAACAACAACAACAACAACACAGGCCTGCTATGGAAAAATTGTCCGAAAATCAATAGCTGATTCTTATAGATTTCTGGCTGCTGTTTTCAGTAAATTCCATCACGTACCATTTTCCCACAAACTCAATATCTCCAGAATCACTGTATTAAGCTTCTAAACAAAAACTTAATTATAATTAATTTTTCTTTTTTTAACTCTTTTTTACTCACTCTTTTTTGTTTCCCCCTCTCCAGACAGTGAGATAAGCTGATGACTCACTCCGTTTTGCTTCCCCATCTCCACACTCCCTACATGGACTCGGTTGCAATTAGATCTTTGTGTGAGAAGGTTCTGTCATAACCAGTGCACTTTTCCAGACCCGTCATTTCTGCAGAAGTTTACTTTTTTACCCCTTTTTCCTTAGTGGTTTTCTTCTGTTTACAAGTTTAATAAATGGCAGCAAGGGGTCGTCTTAATGCACCTGATAACATCTATTACATTTGTGGGAACTCTGTAGTGAAGAAACAGCAAAGAAACATTGCAGACTTTGTTAAGAAAGTGTATTATGCGTATTCTGGTGAGAAACTTGGCGACCAGGATAAGTCCTGGGCCCCACATAAAGTGTGTTCTATTTGTGTGGAAGAACTCCGACAGTGGTCTCAAGGTAAGAAAAGGTCTTTCCGTTTTGGGATCCCTATGATCTTGAGGGAACCCCGACATCACAGTGATGACTGTTACTTTTGTTCGTGTAACTTACAGGGGTTCAATCTAAAAAATAAGAAAGAGATTTTCTATCCGATCCTTCCGTCATCAATACGCCCTGTACCTCATGGTCCAGGTATACCAGTACCTTTACCTCCAGAAAAACTAGAAGACACGCCTGAAGACTCTGAAAGAGAAGGCCGGATTCTGATGTGGACTTTCACGATGTTTCGGGCAGCAGCGAACCCCAACTTTTTTCACAGATTGAATTGAAAGACTCAGTCAGAGATTTGGGTCTTCCTAAAGATGCAGCAGAACTGTCAGACTTTAGGTTAAAGGGAAAGAACTTTTTGTCCCCTGGTGCCTCTTGCTGATGGTTTAGAAATAGAGAAAATATTTTACTCCATACTTTTCTAAAGAAAGTGATCTGGTTTACTGTAGCGATGTCCCTGACTGATGGAGAGGTTCAACATACAGTATGACGTGAACGAGTGGAGGCTCTTTATTGACCCGTCAAAAAGAAGCCTCAAAGCAGTGCTTCTCCACAATGGCAGTAAGTACGCTTCAGTACCAGTAGGGCATTCTGTGTATCTGAAAGAATGCTATGAGAATTTGGCCTTAATTCTCACCGAACTGAAATACAAGGATCATGGATGGACGATATGCGGCGATCTAAAAGTAATTTCCATGCTTCTTGGACAGCAGGGAGGATACACCAAATAACCCTGCTTCTTGTGTGAATGGGACAACCGGGATATGGGCCAACACTGGATCAAAAAGGAGTGGCCGTGTGGGGTAAAATTAGAATCTGGAAGCAAAAATGTAGTATGGGAAAGTTTGGTTGATCCAAAGAAAGTCCTTCTGCCTCCACTTCATATCAAGCTTGGGCTGATGATACAATTTGTAAAGACTCAGTCAAAAGGAGTTGTCTTAAATACCTACTCAACAAGTTTCCGGGACTGTGAGAAACAAAAGTGAAAGAAGTTGTTTTCCTCGGTCCAGATATTCGGAAACTTCTGAAAGATGATCGTGATGTGTTTGAAAGAAAAATGGAAACAGTTGAAAAAGAGGCCTGGAAACCTTTCAATGAAGTTGAACAGAAATTTCTTGGGAACTATAAGGACGCCAACTTTAAGTGTATTGTGGAAAACATGCTGATGAAATTCAAAGACTTCTGTTGTTCGATGAGCTTGAAGGTGCACTTCCTGAATTCTCATTTAGACTACTTCCCCAAAAATCTTGGTGCTGTTAGTGAAGAACAGGGGGGAAGATTTCATCATGATATCAAGGAGGTGGAACGCAGATACCAGGGTAGGTGAAACGTCAACATGATTGTGGATTCTTGTTGGATGCTGCACAGAGAAGAGTCGCAAACTGCCTACAAGAGAAAAAGTACCAAAAGGAGCTTTGAGGGAAAACGTAAAATCAGTATAGGGACTTGTAAAGGTGAATAAGTGTTGAGAACGGTTTTCTATCAATAATTTTGTAAATGAAACTATTTTTAAAATTTTTTTGCAAATAAATGTTTGCACCAGAATACGTATTAATAATCGCTTTTCCCATATTTTCGGATTCCCTTTGTGAAAAATCCTTACGTGATGGAGAAAAATGGTGGTCATATTTGAAATCAGCACTCCAAAAAACGTCGAAATCAGTTATAACATTGCAGAATATTTTCAATGACCAAAATTTTGCATGTCTGTGTAATAATAAGATTACATCAATAATATTAAATAGTTAAAACTAATATTATGATTATCATTTTTTAAATTTTGTTATTTTACTTCAAAACCTCAGAAAGTAATACTTACGCCGAAGTGAACTCTTCGGAGACAGACCGGGGCGATTTACCGGTGAAGAAATAAAACGGCTATTTCTCTGATCGCCTACTTTTTAAAACCAGTTTGCTTCATTTATATTTCATGTACTCTGAGTTAACAGCTTATAATAGGTTGGGAAAGAAAGATACCTTTAACGACTGGTGCTGCTTTTACCATTTTCAAACGTACCGTTTGCTATCAGAAAACGTTGCAACCAAGAAATCAACTTGGTGGAAAAGAACACGAATTTGTTTTTGGTAAAATTTCGAAATATGCTAATTTTGGGTAAGTCAAAAGCACACTTCTTTATTATTAGCGCCGAGCAGACAGAGACAAAACTCGCACTGAATCGACAAGAGCTCTTAGTGTGAGAATATTATCTGAAGAGAAGCCATCTACGTGTTTCTCGTTGTTGTTTGTTTTTTTTATTAGCGCGCGATATTTTTAAATGCCTTGGTGGTGTTATTTCCAACACGCTTCTGTAGCGCTCTGAAGATGTCACTTACTCGGACAGCTGGCATAAACATCTATGTTATAGAGTAAAGTAAAACCACTCAGAAGTTACAAAAGTTGTATTAGAGAGCACCACCTGAAGATCCCATCATAATCTACACACAAGAATTAGGATGGTGACACATCTATCAGTTTCGTATTTTATGTAATTTTTTTTAAAATTTCCTTCCGTGTTGGGGGCATTAAACTTAATTCGCTTTAGGTATAATTACTGCTTACAAATATAGATAGGTATCAATGGACTACTGAGGAAGTACTGGGTTTGTAATGCAATTTTAATAGGTTAATAACCATGTTAAAGTGAATCCCTTCCAGGGATATTTTAGAAGGTTGAAGTCAACGCAATTGCTACGAGAAACCTGAGACTCATAGGTAGAAAGCTATTCTTCGTTCTGTCCAAGTTCTGCTATAAAGGGTCTACTTTTACTTGATATTTAGTTAAAATTAAAGCTGAACTATAGTCGATAAGTCTCGCATAAATATGCCCTTTCGTTTCTTCATCATATTCTGTAAATATAAGCTAGGGATGATACTGTCTTTTCAGTTTTTTTATTGTATTCTTTTTTGTGTGAACATTTTATAAAAGGCGAAATAATCCAATGGTAATTTCTGTTATACGCTCTTACTTACAAGTGACTCGTCACAAATGTTCCCATAGATTATCCACAATATTGAAATAAAGGGAAATAACTATGTAATTATAGAGAATGTTTTTTTCAGGCTAAGACAATTCTACTGTTTCAAATCTAGCATCAATGTCTGTACATTTTTAACAAGGACGGTCTTAAATACATCTTAGCAAAACAAATGCAGTTGTGTCTCCTGGTCATGTTTCGTCAAAAAAGGGCTTTCAGGGGTACGATAAGGTAAAGCATCAGACTTTGTTTTCAATGATGACTGATGTGAAAAGAAGCATTGTAGACATTAAAAATAATTCTTAAATAAGAAATATGGCAGTTCTATAGAAGGTAATTGACAATGGGGTCATCGTAAATATTGTTCTTAATTGTAGTTAGACCACCCAAGAACGACAGCCTAGTTACCAGATTAGTAACTGGTATAAAACTGCGGAATGTCTGTCAAAGTGGATAAGAGAATGAAAAACTGGTCCCAGCACTCGGACTAACTTCGCAGAGAGGCGGAATTATTTGTTTACGATGTTCCCGATATTCTAATGAATTACGTGGCGTTAAATACGGAAGATTGAATTTAAAGCTCTTTTGCTGCTTTAGGGAACTCGGCAGGGACAGAATTTGTTTAACGGGAAGTTCTGTTTTGTCCCAGCACTATGCTTTAGTAAACAAAAGCAGCACGGTCAGCTATCGAAAGCGAATAAAATCGACTAGTCATTGATATATTTAATCGTTTATTGTCCCTTGACAGATCGATGTTTTTGGACGACTGGAAACATGCTTTACCAAGTTTTCTTGCGGTTTCCTATGATTCTGTCCTTTCACTTGTCAGACCTCATTAGAAAGTCTGCTGCACTTAGCTTCTTAGATGCGATCCAAATATGAAGACTTTTTCTTTAGAAAGCTGAAGGTCTGCCGGTTTCCGATTCTTTACTTTCTTCATCTTTCGGTTCTGATGATCTCGATGTCTTCTTAGAGAATTTTCAGCGTTTTCATCGTCAATACGCTAAGGGAAAACACAGAAGCGATTCTTTTGGTCTGTCACAAAGTTACCGTTCTCACGTTCGTTTCTCAAACCATCTCAGCACAATCACAGCATTTTTAAAGCACCGATCTTACAAACAAATGTGAATAATAAATACTCGAGTCTGCAGGAAATATACTTTATTTACATTGCTACAACAAACAAAAAGGAAAACTTCTTTTTTTTTAAAAAAAGTAAACAAAACTACAAGCTTTTTTGTTCTGTTTATCTCACGAATCGTTAGAAGATCCTTTTCAAATAGTATTTACGTAAAATTTTTCGTGAATGTGTAACACTGTATTCACACAACATCTGTAGTCTGTTACATTTCATGTCACGTGATCACAACTTAAATATGGATGTGAAAGTTTTTCGCGTGATGCGTAGGGTTTCGAAGAATGAAAACTTTGCTGATATTTTTCCTACACGAAGATTATTTTTTTAGTTTTTATATAACGTAATGTAGCGTCAGGTCAGATCAAATGCTGCCCGAGGAATCAGACTAAATGTAAATTAAATCAAAGAGTTCAAACATCTTATTAAGGTTTTAAATCATTTTCTGTTTAATTGGCTGGGGGGAGCTCTCCGTACGTATCCTAGGAAACAGCAAACAATTCAGGTTCGGGCAAATATGAAGAAAGCACTGTCCTTAAACGCCATGTAATTTAGTGCGAAATTACCATAAGCACGCGCTATCCCGAAAAACAAACAAAGTCCATCTCCATTTTGTAACACAGAATTTTCTGTGAACTAATTGCAAAGATTTATCGGTTAATTATTTCTTTTATTCCAATATCTGAAATACAACAGGCATTTAAAAATATATATATATATATATATATATATACTTATCAACTAAATATGCATTTCCTTTCAAAAACACTATTTTGATTGATAGCCGTCATGTTAATCAAAAGTAACGAAACTTAATTTCTGTTATTCTCCACTTTTACCATTGCAAAACCTACAAAGTTTTGTACAGATAAAAGCCCTATCGCCTAGAGCTGAGACGTTGAACGAGGCATATTTTAAGGTCAGAACAGTAAATTATTGCTCGTCGTTAGCCAAACACCAAATAAATGGAATAACCAATTATTTTTTTTTTAAATAAACATCATAAACAGACTCGCTTGATCTTACGGCATAATTGATATGCACCGTGAAAAATGGGTGAGAGTTAAATTTGACTGCAGACTGAGACGTGATTTATTGAAGTAAAAATATATATCCAATCAATGAAAGAAATTATGCACAGAGAATAAAACCGACGATTTTATTGCCAAGGATTATAAATACTAATGATAAAAATAAATCTCAAGAATCGATCTGATAGAATAAACATATATTTTACTGAAGGTTATTATGATGTATATTATTGAGTTCGACAAGATATTTTTGGTTCATTCTCGCCTAACGTGGCCGAAAAATACACAGAGACTTTGACAAAAATAAAGTCATTTGAATGGTGATAAGATTCCTTCCATTGAAATATCAAAACGATTTAGCAATATTCATTGAAAGACGAACACGCTGAGTTATTACTAATGTTTACTTAAGTGAAAAGGCGATGGAAAGTAGCGTCTAAGCAGAAACTGATTGTACTGCGGTGAAGGTGCATGCAAGAAGGGTTTACACGTGTGTTCCTGCCTACAGACTTACGCGTATTTCTCTGCGTGTAGTTACATCGATCCCCAACCTTCTCTGTTTGGCTGCTTGTCGAGGTCCCTCCAGTTCCTTCAAGTCCCGACGTTGTTGTCCTTTGCCTTCATATCTGATTGTTCTGGTTCCGAAAGCGGTACTTATTTTGGTCGGTTTTGCCCCAGCGAGTGATGAGATAAACACGGAGTTGTTTCTAGATCCACCTCTTTAGGTTGTGGCATGGCTATTCCTTACTTCCACGTCCCTAAAGCATTGCAGGAATACCTGCGAAATATATGGTTTTACTCTCGTTCCCCTATGTGAACAAGAGCGGGTTACCAAAAGTATTCTATTCGATCAGATCGTCAGTTGGTTTTCTTAGATCTGTAAGGATTTGATTGTCTTTGACTGTCAAATTAAAATTTTTTAGTAAATTCGACCAGGCTTTCAACATTTTCGTAAAAATCGACTGACCTCAAGTAGTCTTTGTTCACGTGACACCCTGCAGACTACTACTGTGATTTCCAACCACATTAAAAGTTTGTCTATCTGGGCGGCCAGTGGTCAAGCTGTTGACTAGTGGACCGTCATAGCTGAAGGCGTGAGTGTGAATCCCCGTCCGGAGTGACTTCATTTCGCTTGTGGAGATTCGGCACCTACCTCAGGACTGGCTCGCACTTTGCTGTCCGCACAAGAGTAGAAAACCGCTCTCAAGTAGCGGCCTGGTTGTCACGGCTGACACCCGACATCCACCCCTTTTCTATCTCACTGCCGTAATATTTCATTCTATCGCGAATTTAAGGAAGGAGGAAGAACTTCGCTTTTACACACAACGATATTTTCTATTCAGATCTTTACCAGCGACAGAAACCAGATCTTCTCTAATCGTCAGGTAAAATTATCACGAAAAATATGGAAAAATCCAAAATGAAAAAGTACACACCTGTATAAAACTACTTTAGAATTACTAGTGGTATGGCTAATTAAGATATGGTTTTAACAGACTTATTATTTATTATCACCCTCAGATATTTTAGAATTATTAAAAAAGCAATCACTTTATATTCTCTACCAAAAAATTAAACTCATTATGTTGCTACCAAATATATTGTTGTAATGTATAAGTTAATATATACAATATGCATTACTCTTGCCAAATTAGTTTAGTCTCATATACGTTAAGGTATCTGCCCGAAATTTGTATACTTTGGGTTCGATTATGTTTTATCGAACGTCTATATGGACAGATATCCAATTTGCGCAATCAACCTCAGCCGCCTAAATAGACGGTTGCATCGATATATTTTGTGCACCCGAGGAGACGCTATACGAGAGACTGACTAAAGATTTCGACCTTTCTGGTGAATCTGTTACCAATATTATAGCAAAGATAATCATGAAGGTAAATATCACTGCTGAGGTGAAAGTGACACCACAAGAAGATCAAGCTATTACCAGCCAATTTGCATTTATCGTCATAATTCTCTTGCTGACATTACTTGTTCATTAGAAATAAGCTAAAGAATGGCCCAACGGTATTTCCACTGATCTGGCTACAGAAAAGATGTATTTACTACCTTGAATAGAAATAAAGCGCTCCGAAACGTATGGTGAGACGAAACGTCTGCTAAGCTCTTCGAAAATTCACAGAATATAAACTTCTCCTATACGTCCAGGTTTCAGTGCTTCAAATCTGGACATCACACCCAAGTTTGGACAAAAACTGGCGAAGACAAGAATTCGACCCGCCGTCAGGTTTTGAGGTAGATAGCGTATGTCGTCTTCTGTGTCCAGTCTAGTAAAAGTTAGTTCAATGCCAAGAGGGGGTAGAAGCTTCTGATGCTGCTGAAGTTAACTATACCAAGTATTAAAATAAAAAATGCTACTTTATTGCTTTTCTCTTCTTTTTTTTTGCCGTTTTAACAAATTAACATACTGCAACAAAAACGGGTATCCAGATTATTATGGCAGACAGTGTAATTAAAAAGATCGCATCAAACTCGAAAACTGACATTAAGGTACACGGATAGGTTACAGCACTTTTAAAACCTTTTTGTTGTTGTTTTTTCGCCTGCTATAGTTAGTAACCTTTCGTGGAAACATCTCTACATATTTTCAACCCTTTTTTGTAAGCAAAATATCTTTCTTCTGCTTAGTTCTTTAACCATCTGGAAAGTAAGGGATGTGATCTAATAGGTTTTACATGTATTTTTTTCGCAGAATTTTACGTACAAATTGGAAATAAACTCGGATGACTCGATATATGCTGAATATTATGGTTTCCAAGAATCCATTATTACCCTTTTAGTTCCTGGTAGATACGTAATCTTCTTGCATTGTGTGTTTTATGTAAGAGACACCGGCGACCGTGCGCGAGATAATCTCTTGTATCTCCAGTCTGAAGCTAATTGCGGATCAAACAGAAATGAAAAAACCCAGTCGCAGATAAAACGGAGGGAGGGTCTACTGTAGATACTCCGCTTGCCTTAAACCGAATAGAGGTCGTTGCGCGGTTGGTCGATCTCAGCATCTATCCTTCCGGTTGAATGATTTAGGTCAGGGGGTGTGGCAAGAACGGATTCAAAAGATGATGGATGGTGAAATAATTTAAAGTAAGAGGAAGCTATTACCACGATCGGCAAGGATATTCGCTTTTCAAGGGGACCACACACACCCCAGGGAGCGTTGTTTGTGTATTGCATTTGCAAAAAAGATTCTGCCCTGCGCAAAACGAAAACAATCCGCCGGGGGAAGAGAGACTTCTGCTCGCACGTGATGCTTAAATGGGGAAAACGGAACCGTAGCTACAAGTCGGCGCTATCAGATCAGTATCGGGAATAATTAATATTTAGCAAAACGCAGCTGCCTTGGGCCGATCTTTCCACCGGATCAGACAGCCTATAGACGTCGGTCGGAAAATGGTAGGTTTTCGGACCGAATCGGATAAGACAGTCAAAGAAAGTACATCCGAAATATCTGCCCCGAGTGTGCGCAGCGATAAATCCAAACGTCATGAAGCCAATTATCCCTATTTCATCAAAATCTATTTGATCCAACTTACGATAACATTGGTTCCATTCAGTTTAGCATTACTATTAAATAAGATGTTTATAAGACAAGTGGAGGTTTGCGATCTTAAGTACTGAAAATTTAATCAGCATGTATTTTTTTTTTAAATGCTGTGATTCTACAGTATCCTAAATGTTTCCGTAATTATCCTACGAAAGCGACAGGATATTTAAGGTTTAATTAAGCTATTTTACATGATCTACTAGTAAATTCACCAACATTTCACTAACTTTCCTTTCCCCGTCCTCAGGTTTGGTTCCAACCTTTAGTTATCGTGTTTTGCTTAATGGTTGTATTATTCATTGGAAAGAGGAAACCGAAAAATTGCTTTGAGTTTACAACATGGCAGACGTCAACAATTTCCGTGTTTCTTTACTTTAAGTATTTGTAAAAGGGTACATAGTTTCAATTTTGAAACGTTTATAGATCGGAAGTCAGTTTCCTGAATATTGGTATACTTTAATTCCGCGGTAATATTATAGGCATGCAGCGACGAGATTCGTATGAAAGAAAGGTTTTCCGTTAAATAGGCTAGTAAATACGTTTAAAACTTTCAGAATGTATGGGGAGGAGGAATAGAGGCAGGCAGGGGCAAAGAGAATATTAGAATCGTCATAATATTACTTTTCCCAATACAGACTGACCGTTTATCTTTCGCAAACTGTCACACGAACCGTGTTCTATTAACCGCCAGCTCGAGATGACTCTCAGAATTTAGTCCGTTCGCACCTGATAAAACTCATACGATTCTCTTCCAACAACTCGATCGCTTTGTCTTTGCTGATCTTCTTTAAAACAGTCGGAAATTCTTCTGGACACATTTGCTTTGTTGTTTTGATTAGTTTCTGGGCGAACGGTTCCCATTTTGCAGTTTCGCCAGTAATAAGCCGACGCCATTATTCAAAGGCAAGGACTTCGGTGGTCTCCAAATTCAGCTGAGCATCTAAACAACAACGATTGTCATTTATTATTTTTTTTTAGTTTCCGTTTTCTGGTTTAAAATTGCGATCAGTTAACCATTTCTTTACCCATTTTTTTAGAATGGTAGCCTTGCTAGCTGGTAGTCCAAAATTCTCTAAGTCCTTGTTTGTTTGTTTTTTCATCTTACAAACGTCATTCCAGTGGTACCTTTTTCTGGTTAGCAATCAGACTTTCCACACACAAAATTCTGTTGCATCCTGCTAGATTTTCCTGTTTTTACTTCGAAAACCGCCGCTTGTCTCCAAGAATTGAAACTAAGATCACACAAGATAAAACGTCAGGAAAACGATTCCCACCGTTTACCTTACCCCAAAGAAAAAATTAAAACAGGTGCGAAATAAGGCAGAAATAATACTGGCTGGTACCAGGCGCATTCCAATGAAACCAGACCCGATACCATTACGGTGATGCCATAACAGCCGGATTTAGTTTGAACGTCCCTGGTATATATATTTCATATTTATAATTATCATTTACTTTTAATTATACGCAATCGAATCGGTAATCGGTTAATTTGCTTGCGACCACATTACTTATTAACCAAAACATTTCCCACCGTCTTCAGCTACAAGACGAGATGTTAATCGTCATAGCATCCACCAAACGATCACATTCCCGCTAACTGCCGTCTCTGCTAGATCGTGATCTGCTGACGGTTCGACACCGGAAGTCAAACCCTAACGCTACAAGCACGCGGTTCCGCAGTTGTTTGGTTGCCTTTGATCCTCCGCTACCCGATGCCCTCAATCAAATTCTGATCTTCAGTCCGACTTTATCGCCTTGCGTTTGTTATGACGGTTCGTATAAAACTCCATGGCATGACGCTTCGTTTTCCAGAAAAAGTTTTTTTAGAGGAAATTACTATTTTGTCTGCAGGTAGGCAAGTTGGCTGGTCAGGTAAGGAAATGTCTCTGGCTTAAGAATAGCCAGGAATTATGTTCGGTTTTAAAAGAGCAAAAAAAAAAAACAACAAACCAAAGCAACCTTTTGTGTGGAGTGTGTGTGTGTGTGTGTGTGTGTTGTTGTACGTATATGTATACATGTACAGTATATCAGTTGTCCTAGTAAAATAAGAATTTCACACACCTCTTCCAATTTATAGCTCTCATAGTTGAATTCATACAGTTGTAAAATTTCTGATTTCATTTCGGACTGAGAACAGTTCTCTTGATTTTCGACAGCATCTGTAGCTTTACACTAAAACTTCAGAATAAATAAGTCAGGTTTGCTTTTGTTTTGTAAAAACCTGAAGTATAGTGTTTCTGTTTTGACAAAAATGCTCATTCTTACTTTAGAAAAAATTCTTCATTTTTAAAATCCATTCTTTACTAAATTTAAACAGTGAATAGGACAGCATTACATAAGTCACACGAAAAAACGTTTTTGTGAATTATATAAGATTTTTATAATGAAGCAGTCAGCCAAGTATACAACAGCCGTAGACTTTGCCAAAATACCATTTTTTTTAAAAAAATATTTTGTTGTTTAAATCCCGTTTTAACAAGTTAGTTAAATGAAGCAAAACTTCCTACCCTGTTGGCCTGAATTACAAGGGTCACAGTCCCCTAGTTATTGAAAGTAAAGCGTATCTAAGGTCTTATTAACACACCTGTACACAGCCAAAACAGCTTTAGTGTAGGTAATTTAAATTTGTTTTTTTAACGATCGAGTTACTTTGAAAAAAAAAATCAGAATACTTTTGATACGTGCAAAAACAAACGATGGTTTCAGATGTTCTCACGTAGATTATGAAAACGAAAAGGGAAAAGTATTTTTTTTCAAAATGCTTATTTCTAAGAATTTTTGGCAAGACATCATTATTTACATCGGTTGTCTCAATTTAAAAAAACAAACATACAGGAATGAAATTAAAAGGACTTCACAACGTTGGCTCACATCCCATTACGCCACCAGACCATATCCAGGTGATGTGAAGATATCATTGGCAGTATTTCATATTATATATTAAAGCAGTAACCTTTGCCAAAACTAATATTCAGGATTTTTCGGTCACTCCTGTCGAGTAAATACCGGTTGACCATAATGTTATTTCCTTCGGTTAGTTGCTTGTAATTCTGAAATCGTCACGCGTGTTAACTGAAATGTGTAAATACATAGGAGATTAAGGGGATTGAAGTCTCAGATTTTGAAGATTTTGCCACATTGGGCGGCGGTTGGCGCTAAATACCATTTGATGGCACGCTTAAACGACCACGTCGGCTTAATCGATTTGTAGCCGTGGCAGAAATCAGTAGAAAGTAGAAACACCAATCAACGATTTGTTGAAACGAGATTTAACGGACATGCTGCTGAAATGGTTAAACTTGCTACGATAAGTTCAGACCGCTTCTCTGGGTCAACAAGAGGCAGCTTCTGCGGTCGTCGTATCGTGAACGAGGCTTGCCGGAGTCGGGCCCCGGAAATCCGGTGGCTGCCAAGTTCTCCGAGAGGACGGCTTTCGTCCGATTTCCGATGGCGGTTTTTTTTTTTTTTGAATTTCGGCATCGATTTCCTCGCGGAGCGGGCGGATGGCCCATCTCGGTATCGGCGCGAGAGGTCCTTCAGATTAACAGACGGGACCACGCAGAGCCGTCCGGTCCGCGCAGGGGCCTCTCGGCGGACATCGACGGTAAGTCCGTCCTGACGTCACAACACGGAAACCTTCGCGATCGTGGTCGCAGACACTTAAACGAAGAAGACCGCTTTCCGGAGGGGCGGGGAACCTGCAGACTTCGAGAAAGCATTCTTTCTGTCTTCGACTGCCCGAGTCACCACCCGCTCCTATTACGCCACCGGTTGTTGGGGACTTGCGAGCAACCGAATTCAGGAGGTGACTTTATGACGACCTGCTGCAACCACTAAACCAGGGAAGAGGTTGTTGCGCATCGTGGATCCCCTTTTTCGGCTGGTTCGCGATAACTGACAAGTAAACAAAATTGCATTTTCCTTTCTCCTCTGATCCCGAATGTTTTTCTTTCCCTTTTTAATGTACCAAAAGAAAAATAAAAAGCTTAGCAATTAGTCCTGTGAACGAAATACCTTATAATTCAATTATAAATAAAACATGTTGACAACAACCACGGGCTCGATCTTCTCCCAGTAATGAACTTCGCTTGCAGAATTCATCCCAAATACAGAGTGTTCGCTGAACCAGTTGACCCGACACGGTGAAGAATTTTCTCAGAGGATTTCGAATCTGTTCGCGTGCGAAAGGTTCATTTTATCTTGCGTGATTTGCATCAAAAGATTTGGGGGGGTTTCCATTAGTGTTGTAGGGAAACCTCCTCCTCCTCCTCCCCAAAAATTAATTAAGCAAAATTTTCCGAAGGTTTTGCTTCCTTAAAAATTAAATGGAATATTATTAAATCAGCGCCAAGACTTTTGAGCAACAACAACAACAACAGCAAGCGCCAGAACCTAAGGAAGATAAACCAACAAATTCAGCAACAGGAAAAAGAAATGAAGAAAAGAAAAAAAAAATGTCGTCTTGGTTCCCGCATTAAAATTCCGCTCTGGTTTTTCCTGGCTAAATTATAAGAAGACCCAGAAATTTATTCGACGTCTGTCACCTCGCAAATTAATATACGGATCGGTCGGCCGCTGCGAAACCGGCGCCCTGATTAGGCTCGGTTTGCAGATTAGGTTAACCAAACGTGATGTTCTCCCCTCCTTGAAGACGAGAAGTAGGGATCCCACCCGCCCCGAGAGGCTACTTGTCGCTTGTGGTGTAGGATATAATGAAAAATCGCTTCGGATGTAATTCCTGTTGGATTGCATTGCTGTTTGTAGCGGTCCCGCCCGCGAAAGCGATAGCGGTGTTGGGAAGAATACATAAGATAGCGCCACCGAAAATGGAAGTCGTAAATCTGAAGATATTACGAAAGTTTTGGGTGTGTGTGTGTGTGTGTGTTCTGGTTTAAGTGGGAAGTGTGAACAGTCACCGTACTAAATCCCGACCTGGAAGGTCTTCCGCATTGATAACTGCGTCATTTCTCACCTTCTCCCTGCTCTCGCCGCCGTTAACATTCTCTTAAGATGTCGCCTGTGGTGTACAGATGAATGTAGGAAGGTTTAACGGCATTGCCGAGTTTGCTGCTGATGGTGTGTATCAACAAGACACGGGTTTCTCTTCGATACGGATAAAACGCTTCCAAAGATCTGGTCAGACAAGATCTCGGAGCATTAGTTCGTGTACTCTTTCCAGTGATTGCGGGCTTCAGAAACACACATCCGGAAGTAGCATCTGAAGATGGGGAAACAGAAATAGACATTCGACACCGAGCTCTTCAACCCAAAGTCAAGTATTTAGATTGAAACATTATGATATAGTTCGCAACAAAGCACGGTTTAAAGAGAACTTAAGTGGGGGTCTCAATTCTGCGCAGTTCACTGCCATTTTAAACATACATTTAACCTTTATACCAACAGAGCATATTGAGATTCGACGTCTATATTCTTCGGGAGAATGGAGCTACATGCAACATCTCTCTTGTTACCACTGTCCAGAAAAGGAATTAAGGCATTCAGCTTTCTTCAAAGTTATGGTGTGAATCCTGATGAAGTACCTATGAGAATATCTGAATTGTCAGCTGCGTCTTGCCAGTGTAGCGGAATTAAAGAGAGCTCTTCCATATTCATGGGAGAACATGGAACAGACCGAAATACAAAATTTCGAGTCAATGTCATACGGAATAGAGGATCTCCGTGCTTCAAAAAAGTGACACGAGTCAAGTATTAACAACGTGAAGAATTTCATTCCTTTTTATTTGCCGTTTTTCCCGCAATAAACTAACCTACTGTAATCAAATCAGGTTTTCAAATTATAAAGGCAGGGGGCGCTGTGTACGTAAAGGCGCAAACGTAGTGAGCGAAATTTAAACTGATATAAAGTGGTGGAAAATATCAATGCACGACTGGAAATCCTTTTCCCTCTATGATTTTGCTGAACTTTTCTATTATGCTAAGATTTCTTGCTGTAAGATCCATGACCCTAAATAAGGAAAAGTCACACAATATCGTAAGATTATAAAACAGATCTGGAAATTACTAAGCTTAAAATCCGAAACATTAATATAATAGGACGGTTGTGGAATCATATCGTGGCAAATGTTTCGTTAATAAAATAATTAAAATGACAAGTGAAGCTCACATTTAAGCAGTTTATTTGTATTGGTTATTTTTTTTAAAAAATTAATAATCAAAGATTTGGAAATTCCTGCTTTCAATGGTTGTAATTCTAGTAAAAGATTATTCATTTAGCTTAGCGTTTAATGTTTTATTTTAGTTGCTGAAGCACAACTGGCTCTTTTTAAAACATTCGAACATTTGCTGAGTTATTTTACAAGACCCGCTTATAACCAAAGTTCAGCCGGTAAGTGGTAACTATTATTTCAGACATTGTACAGACATCCATGGTGATGCCACAAGAGATGATTCACTGATATGAAGCTGCACAAATATGTGCTGTGGGGCTAAGTAGTTTTGAAAACATTGAGATCCGGAAAATATTCCGATAACTATCTTTAGAAAAGACGGGTGACTCGACTCAAGGGACTAGATTCGGAAACCTAGAATTCTCTTCTCTTGGTAGAGGGTAAATAGTTTGTAAGGTGTCCATTCTCTCTCTCTCTCTCTCTCTCTCTCTCTCTCTCTCTCTCTCACCTCACCTGACTTGACCCCTGTAAAGTGTACTTTTAAAACTTGATGTTTAATAATTATTGTAGAAACAACAAAACATCAGCTCTACGTGGTGTTTAGGCGTTACTGTTTATTAAATATCATTAAAATTTGTTCTTTTGCTTTTCATTACTATGGACGTTATTCAGCACTTGGATATGCGTGCGTTTGGCTATACCGTCCTTTTGTATCACTGATGCCATCTCATGCGTCTCTGAAATGTGCTGATCTTCGCATCCTGCAATTTTTTCCAAAAAGAATTGTTTATTTTAGCGACACTCAGTAACCTTTTCTTAGATTTCGGGGAAAGACATTCTTGGGATTATACGCCGACAGTGATACTCCCCAGAAAGTGCTTTAATCTATCAAGAATCTAAGGATGCCTCGATAAATCGCGTTGCCAAATGTTGCCATCTCATATAATCTGTAGTTTCTCTTTACCTCGCTGCTAAGTAATGATATACTCTTGACTTCCCCTACCTGCTCGATGTTACTGATCTGTAGTTCGGCTTGTTTCCAGTTACATGACATGTCTATATAATGGAGGTTAATGCCAGATCACGCTATGCCAAAGTGGATGAGATAATGGAAAGTTCCGACTTTATTGGAGATCAAAGGGGCGAAAGTGGTTGAAGTATGAATTAGTAGGATTAAGCGACGCGTTCTGAGGTCTTCGTGCGTCATGTTTAAGTAAAACGAGATATTTTAATCCACAAAGTAGTTACCGCAACTTTTCGTTCGGGTGCGTTCGGAGAACTACCAGTCTTCTTCCCTTTAATGCGCGACACTTGTAGATTTCCGTGGGGGGTTCTAGAGAACGATAACGGCGCCTTTATCGGGTGCTCGGAAATAAATTTGAATTCTTTGTTTTTTTTCTTTCTTTTTAACTGTTTGTTTATGTTCTGAAACAATTCCAGTCGTTACTTCAAATGACTCTAGCTCCGTTAACAATAATTCAAATGTAATACAGCAATACTCCGACTACTGCGTTTTTCGATTTAGTGCGGTTGGCAGTTTGGCACTAAAAATTCGAATACTGTACTGAGTATAAGAATTCGACTTAATGCGGTACTATTCGTTGTTCGTACGTACGTACCTATACAATATCAGCACGCACGCACGCACTCGATCAGCTCTTCAGTATCTCTGTCGCCTTCAAACAGTGCACAGTATTTCACTACTATTTCACATACGTCCATACATTGTTTTCAAACCCTCAGTTTATTATCACGAGTTCTAAACGACTGAGTACCCCGCGAGTAAAAGTGGTGAAAGCGCAACGAAGAAGAGAAAAGTTATTGGACTGGAAGAGGAATTAACAATAATCAGCAAGTATGAGAGTGGTGCAGCCAAAGCTAAAACAGGCTGCGATCACAGTGTGGGCGAATCAACAGTGCGCGCAATATTATTCAGAATGTGAAACTTTATAAAGAACAAGGACAAAGTGCTGCTTCATCATCGAATTTACAAACGGCAAGAAACAGAAGCATTACAATGATTGAAATGGAACGTCTGTTGTCAATTTGGATGGAAGATTGCATTCAAAGCGCATTCCTTTGAGTCAAATGACAATAAAAACGAAGGCTCTCTCTCTCTCTCTCGCTCTCCTCTCTCTCTCTCTCCACTCCATCTCTCTCTCATCTCTCCATATCTCTCTCTCTCTCTCTCTCTCGTCTCTCTCCCTCTCTCTCTCTCGCCTCTCTCCTTCTCTCTCTCTCTCTCATCCATCTCTCTCTCTCTCTCTCGCTCTCTCTTCTCTCATCTCTCCTCTCTCTCTCTCTCTCTCTCTCTCTCTCTCTCTCTCTCCCTCTGTTTGAAACCGTCCAAAGAATCGGAACCGAAGGGGAAACTAACGAAACATTTTCTGGAAGTTCTGGATGGTTTGACAGATTTAGAAAACGACTGGAATCCATAACGTTACGATTTAGAGGAAAGTGCAAATGCGGACGTTAGTGCAGCGGCCACATATCCCGCCGAATTGAAACAAATTATTGAAGATGGAAGTCATGTTGAAGAAGCAGGCTTGTTTGGAAACGAATGCCTACTGGGCGAAGACAGAAAAATCGCAACCTGGGTTCAAAGTTGCTGAGGATTAGCAGAAATGCTGTAGGTGATTTAAAATTAAAACCCACGTTGGTCTATCGATCAAAAAACCCACGTGCTCTCAAAGAGTTCAGCAAGTATTACTTACCAGTTTTTTTGGAAATCGAATAAAAAAAACATGGATGACAAAATCTTTACTTGAAGATTGGTTCAAGGATTGTTTCTTTCCCGTGGCCGAAAGATATTATAAGTCTACAAATTTAGATTTTAAAATTTTATTAATTTTGGACAATGTTCCAGGTTTTATGTCAAAATGTTAAGGTTGTATTTTCACCACCGAATACGACATCTCTGCTGCAGCCAATGGATCGGGGGGGTGATAGAAACCTTCAAGGCCTATTATTTACGAAAAACCTTTGTCCAGATTAATGGAAAAAAAACGGGAGAAAATGCAATTACTCTTACGGGATTTTGGAAAAGCCTTAACATAAATAATGCATTGGAAAATATTAGTGATGCATGGCGTGAGGCCACAGCCAGCAATATGAGGGCTGTTTGGAAAGAAATAATTCCTCGCTGTGCAAATGGCTTTGGTGGATTCGAGGCTGAAGTTACAGGGGCCGTAACAGAAATTACTCAGCTTGGTTTAAACATAGGGATGTCTGAAATAGACGATGGCAATATCAGAGAATTGCTTGATTCGCACGATGTGGATCTTAATGATGAACTTTTAAACTTAGAGCAGCAACGTGCATACGATGAGGACGATAGACAAGATGGAACAGATTAAACTGAGACGCAAAAAGAATTCTCAATTAAAGAACTCGATGCTATTTTTAGAACTTTTGAAGATGGAAAGCAGATGATAATGGATGCAGATCCGAATGTAGAAAGATCGATGCAA
Source organism: Nautilus pompilius (assembly GCA_018389105.1). NCBI lineage: Eukaryota > Metazoa > Mollusca > Cephalopoda > Nautilida > Nautilidae > Nautilus > Nautilus pompilius. Next base: position 781,705 of record JACATO010000105.1, read on the forward strand.
GTCAGAAAACAAGTTGAAAATGCACTCAGTTGTTGTAGGGTCATGCACAAAGAGAAGAAGAAAGCATCATCGAAACCAGCATCCCTTTTACAATATTTTCGTAAACAATAAAAACATTTAATTTTTTTTTGCATGTGGTGATGCAAGTCAATAAACTAGTAAAACACAATACTGCGTCCAATTCATTCGTTTCCTTCTTTATTTATATCGATTTTCATACGTTTTTTTTTTAATTTTCAAATCTTTCAAAAGTCTAGACATCAATCGATGACTTTACATGCATTGATATCTTCGATTACTGCGGTGTTTTTGCCGCACGAATTAACCGCAGTAACCGGGGTATTGTTGTAGTTAGATTTAGGAGATGAACACATGAACAAAGCCATCGAGGCCTACGCAAACGACCTCCAACGAGAAATAATAGATAGGAATTTCATTTTCAGAAGGTTTCTCGCCATCACTATCAGTAAGTGACATTAACGCCTTATTTCGTTCAATTAAAATTTTCTAAAATGGTATTTTCTTTATGCGAAAGAGCGCCGGTGTTTTAGTCTTTTGTGGGCGTAGCTCCCTTGCAGCCAACTTAAGTATACTGCGACCTTCCATGCGCTCAGAATCTACGCCCTTTACTTCCTCTTCCCCCGCGTATTCGAGACGAAGCCGGCCGACGTCTGAATACGACCGACACAAGTTTATATTTTTGTATTTTTTTAAAGTTCCTCTTTAGCGATATTAAAATACGATTATGTTTCTGAAAGCAGATTAAAAATAGACAATTGGTTTCCTCACGTGTCTGTTATAGATGTATATTTTAAACAAAAAGCAGTTCTTAAAAACTAAGATAAGTTTAAAATAATTTATGATGAAGCGTTGTAACAACGTTCAGCTACAGAGTTGTTGCAACGTTCGCGGTTTATTATGGTGTTGTTAATGAGTCCCGGTTTACACAAGAAATTCTGACGATTTTATGTATTATATATTTTAGTAATATGGTTTTTAAATTAATGTACATCGCGTATACATACATATTGTACATGTATTAAAAACGACTTTAGAATGAGCACTTATTAACAGTTGTTTATTCTTGTTTATCTTTGAGCATCTAAAAGAGATCGTTCAATGAGTTTACTGAAATTTGCAATCATTCATCATTTGATGATGCAGCGAAGGAGAACTAACATTGTTTGGATACTTTCAGTAACTCGGAGGCTGAGTAGCTTCTTTAAAAAAAAATTAACCGACTTCATTTTACAGAAATTTAACGCATACACCAATGACAAGAATATTAATAGTTTGGAAATTGACATCCATCGAGAAGCTTTAACGTTTCTAATGATTCTCCAGAATGGGAGTGACATTCATTCGCCACTTTTGTCCTGAATCCCCCCTCAACTCCTGATTACCATCATTAGTCAACCCAAACCGATTGTCTAACATTGGATTTGGACCTAGCGCAATTTCCTTCTCAGTCGACGGTTCCAAACACCTGGAAATTAGCCAAGAACTTTTGTTTTTGTTTTTGTTTGTTTTTTTAAATTCTTGCCACCTTTCATAAGTCATTTAAAAATAATAAAAAAAAAAACTAGCGAAAGCTATTCCTTGCTTGATTCGGAGGATGAAAAATCAGCTCTTAAAGAAATAGAGTTGGCCCACGCAAATTGCGTAAGTAAAAGCATCTTTTCACTGAAGCGTCGGGGTGTCTGTTTTCATCAGGTTATCATGGATGCCTGTAGGGAAGACGTATTTGCTTTTCAATCTCCCCGCGGCGTCCATCATAACGAACTGCGGACCCAGAGCGGGAATGTGGCTGTCATCCAAAGAGAAAAACAAAAAGTTAAGATGTGGGAGTAATAAACTGTTAAACGAGTTATGCGAACAAAAAAACAACATATATATATATATTTTTTTTCACTTTCATAAAGCTGATAACTTTAGTGTAGGTAGTGTTAGAAATATTCAATAATTTCTTTTAGCTATTTAATTATTCACTAGAGCCCCCCTCTTTTTTACACTGGTCTATTTTTAAAATATTTTTGCATATTTTAACTTTTACATTTCAGTTTTAACAGAAATACTTTAGATTAGGTGGCGAAAACTTTCGCGCCCGGTGTATTTACTTCAGACGTAGAAGAGTTATTTTCATCTTTAAACGACTGACATAAAAAACGAGATTTGTTTTTGTTCTTGTTTGCTCGTCATTGAAGATGAGCTTTTTCTCTGTCTACTCCTTGTTGGTGATTGAATAAACGTGCCGCATTTTCCTTCGAGTTTGTTGTACTAATGTTTTAAATTTCTAAAAAAAAAAAAAAAACCCCAAAATCTATGTCTTTGTTGTTCATTCAATCACTGCAAAAGTAATGGTTTTGTATAAATACTAACATGCCCATAGGGCATTCTTTTAGCAGCATGAATAAATTATTTTCTGTAAGTTAATGCTTTACCGAGAATACATGTTTCAAGTCCCTTTCAGAGCAGATTTACCCTTTTTTTAACCGAAAAAGTAGTTGACAGACCCAACATTTTCGTATTATCTTTCATTATTATATGTCCTCCATTCTACTTTTTTCCAATTGGGTTTTTAAAATAAAAAACTGTGGTAAGCGGATAAAGTTGTACAGAGGTTCGTTTTGGCACCTCGCTGACCAATATAAACATTGAGACGCTGAAAAAGTTAACACAAGTTTTTGATACATAACATATTTAAAACATTTGTGTATGTTTAAAAGCTATTGTCAGAGCTGCACATTGGAACGTTTTAGGTGCCCCAAATCCGCAATAATTTTAGAGAATCGTCTAAGCTGCAGCAGACAGCAAGTTGTCGGCGAAAAAACGTTAATTAAGCGGTTACCAGGAAGCTATCATTCAACATAAACACAGACTGATTTACACCATCACCATTTACTCTAGAACCGGTAATTTATTCTACTTATTTACATTTTTATCACTAAAACTTTTTGTAGCGCGAAGAAATATTAGCCAACTTGTCATGTTCTCAACTATTATTCACGGGAGATCGTCGAAAGATTTTGTTATTGGCCACACGCCGAAGCCCATTAGTTAAAAAGCCTTTGTTAGATCTTTCAAAAGCCTGTAATGAAAACTAAACTTTACTTAAGTCGTCCAGTTTATTTTAAATGCTTTAAACCTGAACATGTTGTAGTGAATTTGATCTGAACTCTATCTGCTAATCGATATCCCTTTTATTCTTAAATAAAGTCCACTTGCCCGCCCAGATATGGACGCTCTGAAGACGTTTCTAATGGAGCTATTGTGATTAATTGTCTTCAGCATTTTATTAGCTTTGTTAAAGTATCAGCTTTCGAGTAAACCAGCAGATTGTAATAAAGTAAGGTCGCAAGTACTCACACGTTTGTTCAAAAACCCTGACAAACTTAGATTACTGAACTGTTCAGACTTACGTTTGACATGTTTTACGCCTTCCTCGGCTGTTCGCCAAGTATAATAACGGCTACATGTCTACTACCAGACAGTGTTCTTCACCAACCCATGAAGATACAACTAACTTTGCGAATGTTCCAATTGACCATGAATATTTACACAATGCATTTTCACACGTGACTGTTAGAAAAGCCAAAAGCGACCGTTCTGGTAAAAGATTATTTGTAAAGCTTCGTACTGTTTGCTTTCTGACATGAATTTTTAAAAAAAAATGGTAACAGAGTGGGATGTGGGTTGACTTCAATGAAGATTTGTAGTTCTGATGAAGGTAATTAAAGAAAGCGTCTCGAAAACCTGTTTTAGCATCAGACCTTTCCGTTACCAGAACAACACAGAAGTGAAAGAAAAAAAACAAAAAAACATTAAAAAATATCAATTAGTGCATAATTTTTTTGTATACGGAAACAAAAGTATGATCACAAAATAAATGAAGAATTTGAACATCTTATTTGTTTGTTTTGGGAATTTACATGTTAAACTACAACTCATCTGAAGACTCTACCCTTTAAACGATCGTACCAAGAGTTAGTCAGTGGAGAGTCTTTTCACGCTGCCGCTCAAAAGAATACATTCAGGTTAATATTATTAACTAGTGATCATTTTAGCATGTTCTGTGCTATTTAATGCAGAAAATAGCATAGAAACAAATTATGCAGTGACCATTACTTCATATGAACATGAACGAGTACTTAGTCTTTAGGAAAGCAAAACATCCATTAATCAAGGCTGTGCTGGCTATATGACTTGATATCTCGGGAATGGCTACAGAAAGACAAAACGTTCTTAGAACACAAACTACTGTATTGTTCGTACTGAGTGGGAGGAATCGACATGGCTGCAAATAACGCAGGATACGTCTAATAGTCACTAAGATTGAGTAAAATATCGACTAAGTCATTTATCCTGTAAGGATGCTTTTCTTTAAATTGTTTAAATGATAATGTTCTTAGAATTAACCATTTTACTCATTATTAGAAAACTTTTTTATGCCAATTGTTTTTTCAAGTCAGAATATGGCAAACGGGCAAGGGTTTGGTAATCATATATCATTAGATAAAATAATTGAAGGGCATCGGAAATAATGTCTTACGTCAGAACCAAAGTAATACAGCGGACTCTCTATTATCAGCACACATCCGTTCCTAGGGGCATGCGGACGGTTGACGTTCAAGCTGGTTAGGTAGGTTAGCCTCAGCTTCAAATTATCTTCTGTCATCAGTACAACTCGCTTCTCATTCGAAGCTGAAGAAAATGGGCCATGTAAAGAGCGTTTAGGATCCATGATAACTCGATGTACAAATCCAAAAGGCAAAAATAAAGAGAGCTTCAAACTAGTGTTGCTTCGTTTGTTTTGATGCGCAGTCGTCGCAACCATAGCGGATTGGTCAACTCCTTGCCCTCAGGTCATGCTCGCGCGCCATTGGACGAATAGGAGAACTTCTTTGAGACTGGAATGAAAATACTGTGATCTACGAAAACGTACAAAATGGAGACTGATACGCGTGACGATCCTTGTGCGGGCAGTTGATGCTTGTGAATAGTTAGTGTGCGGATACTTGAGTCGACTGTAGTAGTACATACGTGTTTTTCATTTTCTCTATCTATAAGGAGTATAGCCTGGTATTAAAATATATTTTATAGCCTTGATCTTCGCGTTTTGGAGACACTGTAACATGAAATTTGTTGCAGAAGAAAATCCTTCTTGTGCATTTATCGCTGTTTTCCAACTCCATTTTAATTGTAAGTGTTCTATATATCACTCATCTTAAAGGTGAAACCTTGCAAAAGGTGATGGCCTTGAAATATTTCATCTTCAGTCTTCATTGGCTCCGGCGGTATCGAAGAGGTCCTCAGAGATGGTATAGCCTGTGTGGGCGATTAGACTGGTGATGATCAACTTTCAAAAATGTATGCTTAATTTTGGCCAAAGAGATATAAAAAGAGAAAAATCTTACTCAAAGATGACAGGTGATTGCCTCAAGTTGTGGTGGTAGGTGGCAACTACTCTGATCTATGAAAATGATATGCACGGTAGCACCTGACTGACGCCATGTAGGATTTTAGTTTTCTTCCTCATATAAATTTGTGAATTATCTCCGTAAGCAAGGATAGAAATGGAGCTTATTAAGTTTTCAAGATTTTATTTTCTTGTCAATGTACTGAGTTTCTTCCATTTTTTCTTGTGTCTTTCGAAACATAAGAATGCCTTATCTTTTTCAAGTACTTTGATCGGATGGTGGCTGTTACATAAATGTTGCTTTCTTTGAGAGAATGTCAAAGAATACGCAGTGATGTTTCCACTTAAGATTTTCCCATGGTCTCAAGCAAATGTTCTCACCAACTCAAAGACGTGTCGGATTTCCTTTGATCAATTCTGCTTTGTCAAAGCCATTCGCTCGTAGACGATAGCTTTTATCTTCACTCTATTCAATGTTTGATGGTAAAAAATATGACATAGAGGGTACAGCAACTTAGATATGCTTGTACATAACTGTACCTGTGTAGTCTTCCACTAGACTGATAACGCTCGCAATCGGCACCGTGCATGCAAATCGGCTAAGGTTTCTGACTGCAGCCTAAAATTAAACACAGCATCAGTAAAAAAAAAAAAGGTAAAATTTTTTTTTAAAAAAATTCTAACTTTACTACTCTTCCTCCCCCACACTTCTTGTTTTCTAATATCGACAGAGATTTCTATACAGTGGTCGATATCCCGCACACTGACATTGAAGATTTCTGTAATTCGGACAGTGAACGTCTTTCGCAACCCCGCACCGTATAGTAGCCCGGCCATTACACGAAGAGTGTCTGTAATAAGCTAGCAGGAACTTCGGCGTTCAGAAACCTTGCCAACCGCCGCGTTACATCACTGTAAATACATTTATCCGTTTCGGCATTTCTATTTCTTTTAATATATTTCAAAATTTCTTTCCCAGCCGTAAGGCTTGGAACCACTTACTAAATTGGATCTGGCTTTAGCTTGACGTTTTCAAACCATTTGTCCTTCTTGCGCTTCCCACAGTAAAAGAAGTTGTTATTAAAAAGCACTCAGAATACTTTCTGCAAGTAGGTGCTCATTCAAGAAAAAGTTGCCAAATTTTTTTATCTTACTGTTTTTTTTTTTTTTTTACTGCATTGGCTGGGGATCGAACTTGGATTGTTCGTTTCCAATTTATAAAGAAGCGACAACAATCTGAAAACGTATAGCGAGCGAACCAAATTGACTTTACCGCCACCGTATCCGTCGAAAATTTATGGACGTAAAAGTGTAGATAATGGCTTAAAATAACTCATTCCAGCCCACAGAAAAATTCCCGAAAAACCAGCTTTTACTACGACGAAATCAGCCTGGAAAATTTTTCGAATTTACTTCAAAATCAGTTGTGCTAGCAGTAAAAAAATTTGTTTGCCAAACTTTTGCATTATTTGTTTTGCGGAAAAGAAAAAACAAACGTATATTTAAAGAAATGGATTGAAAGAGATAGCGTCAGCGAGTTTTGTTAACTTTACCATTACTATGATAACCATTTTCGGCAAAAGTAAATGGTTGTTGCTTGTTTAATGAACGTAAATAAGAATGACAAAAAAAGAGAATTTAATAAAGTAGTTATATGAAAAAGAGTAATGATGGCTATTAGGATTGTCAAAAGAATCGGTAAAAGATGGATAACAGATAGTATTCATTTTTAATAGATTTTAATATCACTTATATTGCTCCTTTAAACATTAGCGAGATACTTCAATGTTAGTTTAGTTTAGTGAAATACACATCGTAATCAAAACGATGATCCATTACATTCATCATCAAATTAGACGTAAAGGGTAAAAATGGATTCTTTATAAACAACCATAAAATACCATTAACATCATGATATTTAGAAGGAAAAAATATTAAAATATTCAGATGATGTTAACTTTTATCCTTTTCGTTTTTGTGTTTAGTGAATTAGTTAAAGGTGGGATTCTTACCGTGTATTATTTCGCTTGCTATGGAGTTGATCCAGCGAGATCCTATGGCCATGGTTGCTTATTTACCTATAGGTGAGTTCCATGTATTTCAGGATAAACGTATTGCTTTTCTTTTAATGGCTGTTGCAGCTCGAGGTATGCGTTTCTCTACAGAGACAGAAAAACGTCAATAAATCAGCTGACAAAGGTTTGGATTTTATAAAGAATTTATTATATTTCTTAGAACATACACCATTAGCCGGCTCCGTGTGAATAGCCCAGTAACGTCCTAGTACCATTGTCATGCGCACCTTGTTTTATAGTCGGCGCTATTTATTGGCCTCTGCAGATTATGAAGTCAGTGTAAGTAGCAAAAATCGAGAAACTCTATATCGTCTTTGTTATTCTCCACGGCCCTAGAGAACGACTTTGGTAGAGACAACGAAGTAAAGTCGGCTCCGATCTCGCTAAGTTGCGTTTTGTTGCCCTGGAGGTGAGCATTGTGCCGGTAATGAAAGGCGACTCGTGGCCGCAGTCAATTCACGCTGCGATGGGCAGCGGACAAGACGTTTTGCTCAAGTGTCCATACAGAAATAAATGATGTGTGAGATTGGTGGCTTCACGTCACGATACGTTCTATACGCGCGGTTATCTTCCGCTGGTTTCTATCAGTCTTCTTTCGAGGGAGGGGGGATAACTCGTGGTTAGTGCGTGAGCGCGCAGAGTCCACTAGCTGGCAACTTAATTAATAACCTTCCATAGTCTATACTGTTCTTCTTTCTTTGCTATTTAACGGCGTCGAAAATAAAGTAACGACCCACAGCCAGAAACCGAATTATACATCTTTCTATTACTCACACGGGCAAGCATGTTAAAACTGTTAAAGTTTCCGCCGATCGCCCGCCCCTTAAGTGAAATACTCTAATAGTGATCCAAATCAAGCAGAATTAAGGATTTTTGTTACCGGAAACAGCTTTCAAAAGTTCTTCTTATGCTTTTGTTTCCAAATACACAACCAATAGAGAATGGGTTAACGCCAAGCAAGAACTCTCAATTAGGTGATGTTTACGGTTTTTCAAAAGCAAACTTGTATCAATATTTTGAGAAAAAATTCTAGTAAATTTATACTCCGCAGTTTCCGGACAGGAACCGGTAGCACGTTATTGTTGTGCATAGGAATGGTGTTTGTCTTTGCGCCAAGGTTACTCAGGATAGTATCCAGTACATCGTTCGCATGACTTTTGAAAACATTAATGCTTTCTTTCTTCTCACCTCGGAAAAGCTCAAAAAACAACAGAAATATCCGTAGGAGATATTACTTGTCTCTGGTGTGATGGACAAAATTCCATCTCTATTTCATGCTTAACGAATAATACAAAGAGAAAAACTATTTACGTGACATTAAATTAAGTAAGACACTAATTATTGACCAACGATACTCCCATCCTTGGGAGGGCTTTTTATCGTTCAGAAAAGATAAAATGAACAAAATTTCGTCTGTTGATAAAATTCCTGAGTTGTAATCTTATCACTGAGACTGAATCATAAATAATAGCTTTTCCTTAAAACCATATGAAACGGGGTTTCTTTAAGTTGCTCGGTAAGTGATTAGCAAAATCCTAATTAGGGGTAGCAAATTATAATTTATTGGTGAGAGCTGGGTTAGTGGATTTTGGATGAAGAGAGGCTCTGATCATTTCCGGTAACGTTCCCATGATAGAGTTGAATTCATCTCATCACGCTGTCCGTCTAAAGATGTGCGCTACCTGTCTGCGTGCCAGCTCTTAAATACTTATTTTGAGGTAAATTAATGAATGCTAAAAAGTAGATAAACTTACTACAGCTTCTTTAGTTGGGTATGCCAAGAATTAAGCACCTATGTTGCATGTTACCTGAATTTTCTCTCTATTAAAATTTGTCGAATCTCGTTTCAATTTAAAATTCACTCATATAATCCTGGTTGGAAAAATTCTCTGCAAGACGAGATTTTCTTCTTTTAGGTGGATATGAATCAGAAAACCAGACAAACTTTATTTTTTGTTTATTTGTAAAAATATCCACCCTTTTTTAGTTTTTCGCTTTAGCTTCACCAGAAAGCGTTTAGATTCCTTTTTTTATTGCAGTATTTTATTAACTTGCATTAAAATTATTCTTCCACCAAAATCCCTAGTCGCAGAGTTACCATTAAAGATGACAACCACTTTTATCTGTTCTCCTCATTCCAGACGTCACCAAAGTGGTTTCCATTTCTGGTGTTTACTCCTTCCTTTCTTTCCTCTCTTTCAAATGCGAGACAAAGCTGTCAGTAAAGCAGACTCTCGGTTAGAAAGTCGAACCGCTTCGAATAAATTCTAATAATTTTCCTCAGCGGAAAACTAGAAAGAAATAATAGGTTTCGCAAAAGTTGTATATCATTTTAAGAGCACCGCTGTCGAATGCTTTTACATATCACGTGGGACGGATATAAACATACTGTGTATGAGACAAGATTGCTGCCAGTATATAAGGTTACCTGTTTCGCATCCTAAATACGTCGCCATGGAAATGAAGCTAGAACGAGTAATAGCGACGTATAATCGATGGTTCTTTGTTGTTGTTGTTGTCTTTTTTGTTTTCTTATTTAGGTTGTATCAGGTTTTTCGCTGATAACAGGGTTCAGAAATGTAATATTTTGCCTGTTTTACATTATTTAAAGCTTTAATTTCGTCAGGACTGTATCAAAATGAGAAGGCACCAAAAAATGGTAAAATTCTGTTTTTAACGGTTTTTTGAAGAACCTGGCCGAATTTTCCTCTGACCGGAACCTATAAGCAGGTGTAGTTGAGCTACTCATTCCGTCTAGACGCCAAATGACTGGAGCCACGTTGTTCTTACAGACGAGTCACGATTTAGCTTTTAGTGAGACTCGTGACGCGCCATTATTTGGAGGAAGCGTGAAACACGTGACCAGCCGATCAACTTCGTGGAAGGAGATCGCTTCTCTGCTGGATGTGTGATGATGTGAGTAAAAGTTTCATTGATAGTCATACACACCCGCAAATGATTCAGAGAGGTACCTTGTATGCAATGACTTACAGGTAGGAGATTCTAGACCCCTACGTCAAACCTTACGCAGGTGCAGAGAAGGATACTTTAATTATAATGGACGATAATCCTCGCTCACACCGGACCAGACCATTACCTGTATGATATGCCCGGCATATTCTCTCGTGGTAAATTCTATTGTGGATGTTTGGGATATTGTAGAAGGAAGAGTTGTCGCCCTCTTACCCGCTCCATGACAATAAATTTCATTGCCTAATACCCTTGTTCACGTGCGTCAGCAGGATAAGTTACGGTGTGGGCAGGGTTAAAATATAATGAAATCATGTGCTGGGTTTGTGCCGACCGATGAACCCAGACAAACGTCAAAAGAGAAAAAGTTAATAATGTCGGTTTTTTTAAAAATTCTTATCCAAAGTATTTGATTATGACCAATAATTTTTATAAAATACTTCTAGCGATTCATACAGAATTTTTGAAAGTTAATTTATTTTCTCCACCATAGTATGCTTCCTTTGCTGCTATGCTACCCTATCAGAGCTCCAAGTAACAAAAACCGAAAATAAAAAGAAGCAGTTTTATTCAACGATAACTGTAAACGTTTCTGGTCTTGTCCAAATTCATCCATTACTCTTTGAGTAAGTTCTTTCCTGTTAGCTGTAACTTTTGCTCTGTGAACACATCATGCAAAGTCCAGACAGATGATCGTCTGCCATTGTTGACCTCAGCCACGTTTTCACCCTATTAATTATGTTAAATGACCTTTCTGCTGTTAAGGTTATGATGCTTGATGAATAGAAGGGAATAGATCAGTGAACCATAACTCAATGAATCCATTTTTTAAAAATTTTCTGACACCCCCCCTCCACCACATCTCAACCCAGGTGATGACTTCAGCTTCCAAGTTTTCACTTTTGTACACTTCATTTATTTTTACAATTAAGTTTTTGAATTCTTCACGTCTAATGTTCACCATTTGTACAGAATGAAGGTAAAAAGTACTGAAATTTTTGTTTATTTTTTGCAGCAAACCAACTCTCCAGTAATGAAATGATTGAGTACAATATGGTATAAACGATGTCTAACGAAAATATTTCCCAGCGACTGAGCCACCAACATTAGATCAAAATGTCTGCCGTCTGCATCGGGGCGGCCATTTTTGTTCATAGAGTTGTAAGCAGAATGGAATTTTTTTTGCGTCAGGTAGAACAACATTGTTTACTGATTACCTCTATTTAATTCTTATATACATTCTATACGTTAAAATTTTTCGCTCTCTCATTTGGTCCTATTTGTGTCTCAAAAATTTATTCGTGATTTACATATCTGTTTGGCAAAAGTTGTTTTACCAGAAGAGTCTGTGGTACTCATTCTATGAATAAAACTTTAGCCATTTCAGAAATACCTTTGTTTTGTTTTTTTTTTTAATTAATTGTTGCTTAACTTTTAGAAGCTGGTGCAACTAGACGACGTCAACAAAAGATAATGTTTCCCGTTAACATAACTCATTTGGAAAGTAAGCACTCGCAGAATTTCGTCGTGCGAGAACTATCCCTTAACTACCTTTACAGAATTTCCAAACGATTTCAGCTCCATGGAAACACAGAAGCAGAACTGTTTGTAGTGATGAAACTCGCCGTGTAGCTCGATAATAAAGCTAAAGGATAAATCCCATATTTAGAACTGTCTACGAATAATCTTAATCGATTGGGAAAGACATTCGTTGTTTTTATTTAATATTTCAGCTTTTTTTTTCTAAATAATTACAAATTATCAGCAACACTTGCATCTTGTTGCGATGGTGTGAAGCCTTAGGTGTTTAGCACTCGTTTTTACACAATATATGCATTTCGGGTACTGCTATGAAAGATTCTAAATAGAATTATTTCACTTTTAGGGCCTCCCATCACGTTTTTAAACATCAGAATTTTCATACATATATCATTGGCGAAGTGATCGTTTATGTTCAACGCGGTTGTCTTAACTCGAATTTTTCATCGTTTTCTGAATCTTTACATTAAGAAAAAAAAGGGCGAACTGTGAAAAAAAAATTACATAGATGAAAGTAGATCTTGTATGAAAGTTTGGAATGATCTTTTCTGGGAACTGCAGTACCAAATTCGTATGCAATCATTCGTGGCCATTAAACTTGGATCGAGAAAACAGAAAGAATATAGCCCTTAAAACTCTGGGGCCTTGGAAATAATCACATATTATCCCTGTCAACGTCAAAATGTGCTGGAAGCCTTTATTGCGGCCGTCCTCCTAAATTGCAAAGCCAAATCGACGAAATCAAGGTGTTTATTCAGATAGAAAATTGTCTATTACTGGATTTAGTACAATCTGTTTTGGAAGCGCGTTGTTTGTTTATTCGGACCAAAATAATTGTAGGAGATTAACCGTAGAACGAAACCTTTTATCGTTATTTTCACCAGCGCTTTGCACTGTAAAGTAAATAGTTGAAAGTCGAAAACCACTAGAAGTTTAAAGCAGGAATTTTATAGAAATAATCTTCGAGCAAGTCTCACTTTATAGATACCCATCTTTAATCTTACCATTGCCACAACTAATGCTGCTGTGTTGTCCGTTCTGGATAATAATAACAATATACATTTCTGTTTATCTGCAGAAACAACCGATGTGTCTCGGCAATCAGTACCAAAGCATATGTTCTTACCTTTTATTAATTTTTCAGAATATTATAAACGTTTATTATAAAGATCTATAATTAAACAACTGCAAAATAAAAAAAATATATAAGCAAAATAGATTTTAATAGAGTAGAACATATATTAAACAGAACAATATCTTTTTTTTTAATTTACGTAAACATCTATGGCAACGCGTACGGATAAAAACAGGATTTGAGAATAATTTTGTCTCATATAAATTTTCTTACACTACCGATATATTTCGGGTGCGGGTCTGTAAATCAATAGTTTCTTCGCACAATTAAAATAATTCAAGATCAATATTTGTTTGTTTTTTTTTGGCCATGTATCGTACTCGGCCTGACTGACCACACTGCAGGGAAGATGTATATATTCTTGCGGATTTAATCCATTTGTTAAAAGATACTTTCGGCGGTACCTGGTTGCAGAAGCAGTTCTATTCCGTCTGCTCGCAGTCAAAACGATTCAAAAGCAACAGATCTATATGTATAGGAATACGTTTCCAGCATGTAGCGTGTGAATCAAACCTTTTTATTGCAGACATTCTCTTTTTAGAACTTGATAACACTGATACGAAATTCTTTTCCATCGGCAATAGCTTTACTTTCCAAAATTCTAAGGGTTTCTGAAATATTTTTCCCCACCGTAGAACATGGAATGGATGTGGAATTACGTCATGCGCGACTCGTCTACAGGCTTAAATCACTCGGGACTAAGCTGTTTTCCATTGCAGAAAACCCGATAAAGGGGTTTGGGTTTCTAGAAGCGATGTGTTAAGATATGGACTAGTAATACGAGCGTCCTGATCATAAAAAACGGGAACTTTTTACCTCCTCAAGGCTGTCGCTGAATAAGACTCCGTCCTTACTCAGATTATTTCAGACTGATATGGTGAGTCTCATAACTTGACTAATGAACTAACTCGGTGATTACTAAGGTATCTTATCTTCATTTATACTCATTAATTTCCCATTGGCACAAAATCGGTTCAAATGTACAATTTTTTTTTTTAAAATACAGTCAATGTTCTCCAGATGGATTCTTTAGCTTTGAGCTATCATTCAACGAGTTTTGGCCCCATTTTTCACAGGACCGAAGAAAACATAGGCTGAGCAGGGGATGATCAGTCTTCCACCGTCCGCCAGCTTAGCTAAACTCTCACCACCCCAAGTGCGAACTTTTAAGCTGCAGCAATTTCTCACCACTGGTGAAGAAAAAGAAAACATAATTTCCATCTTTTTACCTGTATTATTTTTTTGTCATAAATCTCCATACTTTTCCCCTTTCCTTTTATTTGATTTCCCAATGGGACCGTTAACTCGATTAGCAGAGCCTGCCTTGTCTTTTTTTAACCCAGAAAGATGATGATAGCAGGTCCCAGGTTTGGTTTACCTGTATCCTGAGGGAACACTAAAAATCTATCTTTATTGGGAAATTATTTCTCAGCAAATGTAATGTGCAAGAGTTTATCTATTTAGTAAAATACGAGTTTTGTCCAGATTTCTCGTCCTCGCATCAATCATGAAAATATGAAAAACATGATGTAAAACAGAAAAAAAAAGAGTATTTTTCATTAAATGTTTATTTTTTAAAAAATTGTTTATTTGATTTTTAATTTACATAAAATAAATAAATTTAAATATAATTTTACAAATGCAAAAAGAATCTGGTTGTAAATAAACAAACGTAATTGAAAAATTTTTATTATTTTTTATAATCAGTGTAGATTAGAACATGTAATGAATAAAATTTACTTAAATTACAAATATTTATAGTTTAATTATTTGAATATTTGATTTACTGTTAGGATAAGATTAATTACACAAATACTGAATATTAATTAGGAAAATAAAGTCTTTGATCTTTTTGATAGCGACGACGTTTTCAATTACTTACTTAATTTCTCGCCTTGCAAGAAATTTCATAATAATTTAATTCTATCAGGAAAACCTCAGTATATTTTATTGCACAGCAATAATCTCTCTTTGATGTATTGATTGAGGCGATTTTCCTGATCGGTCAAAGGTTTCAGATGCCCAAAGATCGCTAAGTGTCAGGTGCGCGTGAAACAAGGAGAAACAAGACGAAACCACACGCACAAAGGGCTCAGCGTCTTTCTAGAGTTAACAAACGTGTTGCTCTTTTAGGGATATCATCCCTCTTATCCCGTCTGTCCCGGTTGATCAGCAAAGATGGGAATACGACCAGGTTCTTATCAGAATAACAAGGTTTTTTTACCGCAGGATTTTTGTTTGTTTTGGTAGCTTTGACGCATCCTCGGAAACGATGGTCAACATAAAAGAGTCAGACGTAAATTATCGTAAATAAAGAGCAGATTTCCAGTTAGAAGTTTAAGAACCCGAAATGTCTGGAATAAACCTTACTTCGAACACCCTTAGGCTGGCAGG